>BMAW01083363.1:694018-788562 GCA_019974015.1 Nephila pilipes | reverse complement strand
ATTTTTACTTTTACACGTAATAAAAGGGTTAATTTACAGTAAAAATAACGAAAATCAACAAAAAAATATCTAAAATTAAAAGTTTCACAAATATTTGAAGTAAACATAGGCAGATCTTTACCTCAAAAAATTAAGGATACACCAATGAAATTTTTTCGATATATTACATGCATAGACAGTATCAGTATTTTGTTGCATGTCCTTTGGCTTTTATAATGTCCTCCAAACGTCTTGGTACCGATTCGACCAATTTTTTAGTGGTATCTGGAGATATTTTATCCCATTCTTCTTGTAACACTTGCTTTAAATGGGCTTTGTTTCTAATCTGGTGTTTTTGGACCGCTGTTTCTAGTGTGGCCCACAAATTTTCTATGACATTGATGTCAGGGGACTGTGGCGGTGTGTGCAATTGCTGTTTACAATGAAAAAGACACCACATTTTGACATTACGTGCCGTGTGTTTGGGGTCGTTGTCGTGCTGAAATATAAAATTTCCATCTAAACCAATTTTTGTGCACTTTCTTTAAGATTGTTGCGGAGTATGTCTATATAAAGCTTATGATCCATTATACCATCTATAAAAACTAAATTTCCTACCCCATTTGCAGCCATACAACCCCAAACCATGACGGAGCTACCACCATGTTTAATTGTAGGACGTAAATTTTTTGGATCCAAAGCGGCGTTCGGCTTTCTCCAAACGGTGTGACGACCATCGCTTCCAAAAATGTTGAATTTACTTTCATCACTAAATATGACTTTCTTCCAAAAGTTTTCTGTCTTCGACTGATGAGTTTTTGCAAACTCTAAACGCTTTTTCTGATTTTGTAAGCTTATGAAAGGTTTCTTTCTAGCTACTCGACTGCTATATCCAGCATGTCTAATCACATTTCTCACAGTTTCAGCACTTACACTTCTGCAGATTATTCGAGAAGTTTCTGCAGCTAGTTTGACTGCACTCAGTTTAGGATTAATCTTGATATCTTTTAAAATTTTCCTTTTAGCTACATCACTCAGAATACTCTTCCTTCCTCTTCCACTCTTATTTTGAATCAATCCATCGCGTTTAAATTTCCCAATGATTTTCTGGACACATGAGTGACTTCTACCAACAATTTCAGCTATTTCACGATAAGATTTTCCCTTCTTAAAAAACCTTAATATAAATTTTCTTACATCAATACTAGTCTCTTTCCGAGGAGCCATTTTCCATTTAAAATTACAGCTTTATATTCTCATAACCAACTTCAAAAGACAGAAATAACAGTTGAAAAAGTTTAGGATAAAATTTCCCAAACTTAGATGATTAGTTGCAAGCAAAAAGAAATCAAGTAGTAGTTAAACAAAAATTTCATTTGTGTATCCTCAATTTTTTGAGGTAAAAATCTGCTTATGTTTATTTGAAATGCCTCTAAAAAGTTTTATTTTAGAATTTTGTCGTTGATTTTTCTTTATTTTTACTGTTAATTAAACCTTTTGTTATGTCTAAGAATAAAAATTCGTTTGCACTTCTGGTTAAGGTGTTATTTTGATTGAAAGTTGGATTTATCAAGTAAAAGTAAGGTGTATCCTCAATTGTTTGTGCCACTGTATATCAGATAAAATTCCAGTTGCCTTTGATAGGCTCAGAACCCAGACATTGTACACTGGCCTCCAAAAATTAAGGTACAACACGTTTTTCGAAGCTCGACATAAAAAAAAAATAAAAAAAATAGCAGTATTAATAAAATTCATAGTTTGGATGAATGATAATAACAAACTTTAAAAAACTTATGAACAAACAATAGCTACCATTTTTGTTAGATAGAAAAGAACAGGTATATATACTGCTGTTTGTAGAAAATGCAACACCATGAAAGAATCATCAGAATCAAATGAAATTTAATGCAGAAACGACTTGTACTGATACAAATAAATGATGAAATTTTCAAAACAAAAGAAACAAAATAAGCGTCCGAAATCAGTATTTGGTGCAGCCACCATGCGCTGCAATAAGTGCTGCTATACGACGTGGCATGGAGTCAAACAGATGTTGAATATCTGCTTGAGGAAGAGAATTCCATATCGCTTGTATGCGCAACCAAAGTTCGTCTTTGGAAACTGCAGGACGCGGATCACGAGCGAGACGCCGACCAACCATATCCCACACGTGCTCAATAGGCGACATATCCGGTGAATAAGCAGGCCAAGGAAGAAGTTGCATGCGTTGTGCTGAACAGAAGTCTCGAACAGTCCGCGCAACATGTGGGCGTGCATTATCCTGCTGAAAGATAGCTCCAGGGATGCCTTGAAGGAAAGGAACGACTTCGGGCTGTAGCACTTCATGGACGTACCTGTTGCTATTGAGATTACCCTCAATTCGTATCAAATTGGATCGTCCATGATACGAAATCGCACCCCAGACCATAACTCCGGGTGTTCGACCACTATGTCGTTCAATAATACACTCAGGAAGGCAGCGTTGACCGGCATAACGTCTAACACGAACACGGCCATCATGGGTCCACAAATTGAAGCGTGATTCATCTGAAAAGACAACTTGGTGCCAATCAGCTCGCCTGTCTCTGTGCTCAAGAGCCCACTGCCGACGCAGCCGTCGATGATTCGCCGTGAGGGGAATCCTGTATAAAGGCACCCTTGCACGCAATCCACGGCGCAGCAGACGACGACGAATTGACGAAGCCGACAATTGTACACCTGTAGCAGTAGACCAACGTGCTGCCAGCTGCCTGGAGGAAGCTGTGCGATCATTCACCGCCATGCGGAGCAGGTGTCGATCATCGCGCTCTGACGTCACCTTCTGTCGTCCAGTGCCTGTTTTTCGAGTTGTTCGGTGCTCGTCGGTCCACTGCTTCCAAACTCGCATCACTGTGGAACTGTTCCGCTGCATACGAGCTGCTATTGCGCGATAGGAAAATCCTCCTTCTCGAAGGCCGATTATCCTCCCTCGTTCAAACTCCGTAAGTTGCTTGAATTTCTTATTCTTCCGTCGTGGAGGCATACTCAGGTCTCACTAAACGTTTGCCACTAACAAATAATCATAGACTTTTTTCAACGTCCCGCTACAGCACTTTATTTATACGCTTTCAGCATCAATTCAGAGGGCGCTGCGCGCGCCGCGCACGCGCGATGGCTCTGAAACTTTATTAATTTGCATAATATCCTATAATTGATATTTGCTGCGAATTTCATTTGATTCTGATGATTCCTTCATGGTGTTGCATTTTCTACAAACAGCAGTTTATAAAAGAGAGAAAAAAATATGCAAACATGAAACTTTCGTAATTTCGTGTGTAAGTTTTGTTGATTTTTATCTGTTGTTAGCAGTTTCGTTGAAAATAGTCAGTAGAGTCTAGCAATATCTAGGGGAAGTCGTTTGCCCAATTCATTAAGGTGGCAGACAGTCGGATGATAGAAATGGGATTGTCACAGGCTGATGCTGCTAGACGTCTCAATGTGCCTCGCAGTGTGGTCCGACAATTTTGGGGTATATATATCAACCCGAAGATTCTGTGTCCAGAAGACATACTTCAGGCCGACCACGAGCTACAACACCTGCAGAAGACCGTTTTCTAGCTCCTTCGTCCCGAAGGAGAAGAACCACTACTGTACCGCATTTTATTGCAGTGAGTGAATGTAAAGTTTATTGGCGCAAGAGCCAGATATGGCTATGCTGCGCCAAACAAGATTAAACTGTGGTCTAGACGTGAAGTTGAAAAAAAAGATAAGTGATTGACAAGAAGGAGGGTCGAAAACAGAGAAGGATCGCTAGGGTATCCCGGGAGTGCGTCACCCGTGTTTACCAAAGACAGTAAACCCCATGGGAAAGAAAAAGATCACTAAGGTGCCTCGAGGTCATGATGCCCGTACTTACCTGAAGAAGGCAAGTCCCTGAGGTTGCATTTTGTTGCAGATCACTTTGTAGTAACAGTGAGGAGAATCTCCCTTACTACGGTGTGAAGACGCCTTCACAATGCAGGTCTCTTTGCAAGATGACTATTGTGTGTGCCCCCCCCCCAAAGGACGACAGAGAAGGGCCTGCTTTTGTTGGGCAAGAGAACACATTGCCTCGACCAAACAGCAATAGGTTTCTGTACTCTTCACAAGCGAGTCCAGATTCACATTGGAGAGCGATTCAGGGCATCTGCTGACCTGGAGGGAACAACACACTAGATACCATCAATCCAACACTGTCGAAAGACACAATTATAGAGGTGGTGTAATCATAGTTTTGGCAGGGATCTCACTCGGTGGTCACATTGACCTTGCATGTTTTCTGTGGAGGAACTTCAACTGGTGTGAGTTATCGGGATGAGATCCGTGATCCATATGTCCTCCCATGTGCTGGTACTATTGGTAACGATTTCATTCTGATAGATGATAATGCACGATCTCACCGAGATGATATTATTAAGGACTAACTTGAGGGTACGGTTTAGAGCGAAAGGAATGACAATCTCCAGACCTGAATCCGATAGAACATCTTTGGAACTATCTTGCCAAATTTTTTCCTTCACCCGTAAAATTAATAGAGACAAGCTATAACCAAAATACAATGCGGCTTTACGTTAGCCCTTGTTTCCAAAAAATACTCCAATTGAAATTTTACGAGGGGAAACTCCTAGTAATGGCATTCAAACTCGGCCGCCCCCCCCCCATGAATTCCTTTGCGCAAAATTTTTCATAAAACAATTATCCCACAAAAAACCTATTCCCCAATTTCAAAATTATTTTGGAATGTGCACGAACTTTTTCACAAACCTCATGAAAAAGAAATTTGTCTTCCTCAACTGATACACAACCTCCTTGATGAACTTCGCATAACTCAAGGTTATATTTTTCAATTGATTCCTCTTTCCCCTATCTATGATTTTCATAAATTTAAATATTTACAGAAAAAAAAAACTGTCATTCCAAAAAAAACGATCTCCCAGAGATAATTGTGAAAAATAGTTTTTCTGATAACATACATACAAAGTTTTTTTTTTTAAAAAAAAAAAACAGTATCCTTATAGCAACAGGTGGCTGGAAATCCAACAATCAAACTTCAATAGGTTTCATAATCAGAACCTCTGTTTTCTTGAAAGGAGGCTGGGTGCAAGAAAGCATTTGTAGGGCCCTAAATTTTTTGCAAAGTAAAAAAAAAAAAAAAAACACGAACATATATTACCAATGCATGTTTATTCAATAAATGCTTTTGTATTTGCTAATACACTAATTGTCTCAGAAAAAAATTACAATTTTTTTTTTATTTCTTTTTCTATGCAAGTGCATTTAAGCATTCTGCACGAAATAATTCTTTATTAATTTTAATTCGCTGAAAGAACGCTCAGTACTTGCAAAAATAACTGGCATTGTAAATAGAAGTTTTAATACATTTAAAAATATCTCATTATAATTATTATTTAGCGTGTATTGTAACGTCTTGTGCGTATTTACATCCCTTTCATTCAAAATCAATTTAGTTTAGTTTTTATTAACGTCGCACTAAAAGCAACAACGGACCTAGTAATTTTGAACCTCGGTCAAGTGACGAAGGCAACACCTGAGCTGGCACCCCCTCTCCAAACTTCCACCCCCCGCCAACGGGAGAACTTTGGGCCCAGACAGATTTAACGCGCATCAGCCCCGGCTGGTCTTTGGCGGGCAAGGATCAAACCCGCGACTGAACGAAAACCGCCGGCCACGAATCCGAAACTATGACCTCTAGGCTACCGCGGTCACTCATTCAAAATTAAATTCCGTATCAAACCGATTTCCTAGATTAGGTTTTCAAGTACATTTTTGTAATAAAACGGTACAAAGTTTATGGAACATTATTCTAATTCATGTTTTTCTGAAGTTTTTATATCTGTGATTAATTTGAAATCAGAAATATTTGATATACTTTTAACTCTACCTTCTATTTGTACAATAACAGTTTTAAAAAAAATGACATCCAAATTCCTCTCTGCTAAGATTTCAGGATTATATTCTGAAATATTCAAATTGCATGCTAGCACTTATGCTTCGTCCAAAAATGTGTTAAATTTTAAAATTCAGTTTCAATTTTAATGACCAAATTGAAAGCCAAGTCAAGAACAATTGTTTTTGTTTGCAATAGTTTATTGAGTGTTAATTTCGGACAATATTGCAAATCATACTATTCAGCATAGAATAAATGGCATTTCTTGTCTTGAATCTAAAGACACTGCTATATATATATATTACCGTTACTGACATCAATAAATTCTTCTGGAGTATTACCAAGTTTTCAAAATGTGTTTATACTGCATTATTCTAGATTGTATACATTTATATTTCCCTTTTATGTTGCTATCGTTGTCGTATATGTCTGCCCTCTTTAATTCATAACATCTAAATCAAGCTCCCTTAATATTTTCAATAAAGTTTTTGCTAGTCCTTCTCTAGTAACATCAGTTACTTCAAAAAATCATATAAATGACTCATTTATAGATAATCTTTTCTCTTTAAAATTTACATACCTAATAATGATTGAAGTTTTACATGGTACTCTAATAAGTTCAGTTTAGGTGGGGATCTTCGGGAGTTCCCCTAATAAAATAACAAAACTAAACACTCGCATAATTGAAAATTAGTTTGAAGATTGTCGAAATTCAGAGATCTACAATAATGTTTGCAATAAAATGTACGCTTCGTCATACTGACGATAGGAATATTGTCAAATTTTAATGTGCAAGAATACATATTTTAGTTTTTGATCATGTTGGACCCCGCTCAATCGCAGGCGCCCGGTGCATAGTATCCTCCGCATCCCCAAGATGGCCGTCCCTGTTCATAATCTCCAAAAAAATGTACGCTAAGACTTCCTTCTCGGAGAAAACAATTCTATTTTTACTACCGAAGTTAAAGCCATGTTGACAGCCTGAAAGAGTTTTAGTTTAGCTTTTATTAATGTCGCAACACTAGGGCTATTGGCGACGGGTGAGTGAGTGAATGTAAAGTTTATTAGCGCAAGAGCCAGATATGGCTATGCTGCGCCAAACAAGATTAAACTGTGGTCTAGACGTGAAGTTGAAAAAAAAAGGTAAAATTGGTTGACGAGAAGGAGGGTCGAAAATAGAGAAGGATCGCTAGGGTATCCCGGGAGTGCGTCACCCGTGTTTACCAAAGACAGTAAACCCCATGGGAAAGAAAAAGATCACTAAGGTGCCTCGGGGTCATGATGCCCGTACTTACCCGAAGAAGGTAAGTCCCTGAGGTCCCCTGATATAATCCCCAGAGGCAGGGTGCCCGGCTATACCCCCAGACGCTGGGTACCCATTTTAGTCGCCTTTTACGACATGCATGAGCTACAGTGAGACTATTCTGTCATCCCCGGTCACCACACGGGTCGCTATTGGCGACGGACCTCGTAATTTTGAACCTCGGTCAAGTGACGAGGACGACACCTGAGCTGGCTTTTTTTTTAAGTTTTTATTAACGTCGCACTAGAAGCAACACGAGGGCTATTGGCGACGGACCTCGTAATTTTGAACCACGGTCAAGTGACGAGGACGACACCTGAGCTGGCACCTCACTCTCCTAACTTGCACACCACGCCAAAGGGAGGACTTTTGACCCCGACAGATTTAACATGCATCAGCCTCGGCTACACGGCGGGTATTTAGCGATCAAGACTCGAACCCACGACCGAACGAAAACTGCCGGCCACGAATCCAGAACCATGATTACTATCCTACCGCGGCCGACAACCTTAGTGAACTAAGTTACAAAAGGAAAATATTACGTGATTCTCTGGATAGCCTTTCGGTTCTAAAAATCCTCTAAAATATTAACTGAAAATCAAACTCCGTAATTTTAAATTTAAGTCTTGCTTGAACTATATGAAGAATTTTTTTTATATATAATTCAATAACCCTCATTTGGAACACAAAGGAATTGCTATTAACGAAATAGACAATATTGCAAAACCCCTACCAAATCCTAAAAATATCATTCCTTGGGTATCAACAAAAGATATTCAAACTTATTTCAAAAAGAAATTTAAAAACGGAAATTAAGAAAAATTTACAAAAAAGCGTCAGGCATACGAATTTTTACATCTCGCACCAGAAAATTGGAATAATCAGGTGGCTTGGAATAATCAGGCAAAATTGGAATAATCAGGCAAAAATTGGAATAATAGATTGATTGGTTTTATTAATGTCGCATTAGAATCAATCCGAGGACTATTGGTTGATCGGTTTTATTAAGGAAGGGGGAAATAAAAATGTTGACTAGGAAGGTCAAAAATAGAAAAGAATCGATAAGAGTATCCAGGGGTGCATCACCCTTGTTTACCCTATGAGAAAAGAAAAAGCTAACTTCAAGCGCCTCGGGTGTGTGGATATTCAAGAAGCTTTTATCAAGACTTGGAGTCTGGACAGATTTAATGTATATCAGCATCATTACATAACGGGCCCTTAAAGACATTAAAAGCATGCAGATTCAAATAGCTAATTTAAGGTCACACTTCAAAGTAATGGACAATAGATGTCAGATTTCAATTTTAAATCCTGATCAAATGATAACGACAACACGCTCTCGTAAATTCCATATCATGCCACTCATAGTCAGGTTTTTGAAATTCCGTTCCAAAGCATACGATGGATATCATGATTCTAAACTTGAGGCTTTAAAACAACACAATACTCTTTTGGGCTCAAATTCATATCCATTAGATACTTGACAGATACATTACTATTTTTAGTACAAGGATTTTAGTAAAAAATAAATCGGAAACAGAAATTGTCTTAATATTTGTACTATATAACTATAGCAAAAATTCAAATAAATTGGATTTTTTACTAAACACACCTGTAAGATATTGGCAAGTTTATATCATAATTATGTTTTGATTAAACTTCACTGGTTTAAAAAAAAATTCATAATATGCCATAAAATTAAATATTAAATGGTTTGAAATCATTAGCAGCCTTATATTTTAGAATTGAGCTAAGAAAATTCTCATAGTTAATATGGTTATTTTATGGTCATTAAATTACCATACAAATTTGTATTATGTACAAGACATTTGTGCCAAATAAAATTTGCCATACATTCCCTCAAGAATGTTATTAGATACATATCATATGACTATTAAAACTAGATATTATATCCTATGGTTTTTCATCTGTATATATGAATCTATATATATACACACATGATCAATTACATAATTTTGCATAAAAATTTAGATTATTTTTCTCTTAGTTAAAAAAGTAAGAAAAGTAAACAGAATTTTTTTAAATTTGTGTGAAGAGATCTGTAAATTCCATTAACATTTGTTTCATTCACATATTCCCTGAATTTTGATTATTTATTAATGTCACACTTAGAAGCAACACGAAGGCTATTAGGGACAGACCTCATAATTTTGAGCCTCGGTCAAGTGATAAGGACAATATCCAAGCTGTGACACCTTCTTAAAACTTACACACCATATCATAAGGAGGAATTGAAGCCTAAACAGATTTTATATGCATCACCTTCACTACATAGTGGGTCTTCAGTGGCACAAGCTCCCACCCATGACTTGACAGAAACAAGGCATCCAGGGAGGATAAAGACTTCACAAATATTCCATAGAAAATCAACAAAGCCTTAGTTACATTTTTCATCAATACAGTCAAGTGTTCATGGGTTTGAGTCCCAGTGCCACTAAAGACCCATCAAGAAATCAATCCACACAGATTCTATGTGTGGATGATACACATAAAATCTATCGAAGCTCAAAACTGTCACATTAATATGGCAAAGAATTTAAGAGAACAGTATGCCTGCCCAGGTATTGTCCTCACCACCTGACTGATGTTCAAATTTTAAGGCCCATCGTCAAAGGCTTTATGTTGCTTCTAAGTATGATGCTTATAAATAAATATCACTATTGACAAATAAAACTACATTGTCTAAATGGAAAATGCAATAAAACAACTTTAAGTACACTTCTATTCAAGTACAATTTCTTTAGTAGAACTAACATCTTTTAACTTCTGAAAATATGATTCATATTCTATTTGTTCAACACAAAAATGATTTTCCGTATTTTTAATTCTATTTCATTTTCCCCATTATCTGGTTAATCTGAATTTTCCATATTCTGGACCAGCATTGGTCCAAATTAATCCAATTTAATGAAATTTTTCTGTATATGATTTTTGCATAATATACAAAGGTAGTTTTCTATTTACTTGCAAGATATTCCAGAACTGCTTAAAAGAAATAATTATGAAAAATCTACCTGGGAAAGAAAATATTTATAAGTAATTATTTCACGACATAATGAAATATTTTGTGTTATCTATTGCATACACAGAAGGCTAATTCTCAGAATAAGTATGCATGTTTATTCATCTAGTTATAAAATTATAATAACTTTGAATTCATTATGCTTCCCGAACTGAATTAACAAAATGTTGGAATTTTGAAAATATACATATATATGTATGGAATATTTAAGAATCTAACAAAAATTACAGTAAATTTATTGAAATATTTTTATATATAATCGAAAACTAAATTATAAACGTGCATCAAAAATTTAGATAAAACTTAAAAATCTTGTGTGATAACAGGATTTTACAAGCTCAAATTAATGAGATAGATGAAAAACATTCAGCAAAAAATAAAAATCAAACAAATTAAATAGTACGAAGATTGAAAATTCACACATACTTTATATTTAACATATATAATTTATTTATAAAAAACAGAATAAACTGAATACAAAACATGGAAAAAATATACTTTCTCAATCTGTAAAATATATCAATAAATACAACCAGAACTACAATATTTAATCAAATATGGCTCCTGTTTTTTTAATTTTTTTTTCTCTGAATCAATTCAACATAATAAACATACAATGAAAAACTAAATTTAAAAGAATAAAAATACTTCAAACTTACATTTCCTTTCATAACGATAATGAAAACTAAAAATAATTATCATATTCATGTATTCCAATACCTTATATTCAAGGGGAAAATAAGAAAAAAAGTAGTGAAGTTTACCCATTAAAGAAGCACAAATTCAAAAATGAGCCAAAAAGATTCCAATTTTTATTTGAAATCAATTTTTAGTTTTTTTCTTATGAATCCATGAATGTTTTTGAAGAAAATTATATTTGGGAAATATTTCGGGACAATACAGACATTTATATGAATGAGTAGAATGAAGTCGTTCATGATAAGTTATATGGCACTTTTTATCAGTTGCATACATGCAATATCGACACTGGAACTTACTATTATTGTATGGCAACATCTGCTTCGTGTACACTGAAATAAAAAAAAAGAAGGCTCTTTAAGAAAATATAAACACATTAACTAGATGTAAAATATAGATACTTATTAATAAATAAATATTTAAAAATACTAGTAACAAATAATTAGTTATGAATTAGAAAAGCTTACCCTAAAATTATCAATAAAGTTACAAATAAATGTTTAAGCCCTTAATCAAAATATCTAACATATAAAATATCAACATCTAAAAAAATTTCAGTTTAAATTATCATATTATTAAAAAACCTATTTTTTACATATGATACGATTCAGACATATGCATAATACTAAAAGAAATTAAAACCATTCAAGAAATAACATAAAAATATCATTAAGGAATATAGAGAAAATTAATTGGACCCAATTTTTAAAAATCACAGGAATTTTTTGGGGAAAAAATCATTTTTATTCAATCTTAAAAAAAAATTTTAAAAAAGACAAAAACAACTTACAACCTGAAAAGGAAGGGGAAAAAATGGATTAGTTATAAAACAATTTTACACTATACAAACTCTAGAATAAATATTTATGCATATATTTAATGTTCAGCAGCTTAAATGAAATTAACAACTAGAACCAGGCATTTAGAGAGACATGTAAATACGTATATGTCTATATGATGAAAAATTAAACATATACAACATCCAAAAAATACACATTATTCCTCATTTCAACACATTTAACAATATTTGAACAAAATGAATATTAAAGTTTAAAACAGCAAAATTGTAATTTATGAAATACTAATGGCATATTAAAGAACATACTATTGTCCCTGGAACACATCTAAAAAAAGAAAAAATTTAACATTAACATTTCTATCAGCAAATTGTGTTACATGCACTTTTGCAATTTGAATTTTTGTTCATATAAATATATGGACATTTCATATTTAATGCACAGAAAAAAATTGCATTGAAATAAATCAAAAGTAAAATGAAACTTTAGAAAGAATTATGCATTTAAATTTCGATACACATCACATGCTTAATTTTTTATTTATAATATTATATTCAATTAATACAAATAACATTAAAATCATAAGCAAGCTAAAAAATTAATCACAATATGGATGAAACTATGTGCAAAAATTAATAATTTTACAGATATCCAATACAGTAAAACCTTGATAAGTTGGACCTAATAACTCTGTTCTCCGAGTAACCCAAAATGGTTTACATTGAGAAATTTAAAAAATTAGATGCATTCTGCAAATTTCTATTATTACATTTGTTTCATCCATGTAATTAAAAAAAATTGTTTTCTTGATTCAAGTAGGATATTGGGTGCCCTTAGCAATCAGCGACTTCAATTTAAACATGGTGCTTTAGGTTATGATAACCCTAAATTTTGGTTAGCTATTCATTCACATATTCATGACATCACTGCTTACATAATGCTAGTTTGGCGACCTAAATCTCCAAGGGGCACTTGATACTGAACTTAAAGTTTCCTTAAATGAAATATTAACCATAAATGTATTACAAATATTTTTTTTTTAATGCTAAGTCAATAAAACCTTAGTTACACCTTTTATTACCATTGACAAATGGTTTTTTGACACTACATTGCCCAAATGAAAAATGCACCACAAACTTTAATGTTCACAAAGTAAACATTTTTATCTTCAATAAATATGACTCATACTCTATTTGTTCAATATAAATATGATTTTGTGCAAGTATGCTTTATTTTCTTTCATTTCATTTTTCCCCTTCTCTAGCTAATCCAAAATTTCGATAACCCAAATAGGCTTTGATTCAAATTAATTTGACCTATATTGGTTTCATTGTATATATTATAAAATAACACCAAAAAAATAGATTTTTCTTCAAGTGTTATAATAAACTTGGGCTACTAAAAATTCGCTCAAAATTATTTTATCAATTTCATTAAAAAGTTAATACTCACAAAAATCTTAAGAGCAAATTGATTTCAAAATATAAATGCAAAATATTTTTAAAAAACGTTTTGAAAGAATAAATTTACAATGATTCTTAAATATGAAATAGTAATATATATTAAAAATATTCATAAAATTTTAATGTCCAAAAAACAGTTAATATAATTTTCCAAATAAATATTCAATAGTGAATGAAAAACCCTACTTAGAAAAAAATATATACATTATTTTAGAATAGCAATATAAAACATTACTTCTAAATTGAAAAATTTCAAGTGAAAATGAATATGTTGGATAAGATTTTAATAATTACAAACATAGAATCGGTTTTAAGAAAATTAAATTTTTTTCCCATGACATATATAAGGAAAAATAATTTTAAAAAATTAAATATTTGGGCTGGCTTAATTTTTGATCAAACCAAACATATTTTTTTAAAGAAAATTACTTCACTTTAAAATGTACTTAAAAAAAAAAAAAAAAAAAACTTAAACATTATTAAATAGCTTTGAAATTAATATTTATGAATAATGAAACATTGTTTAATTATTTGTGCAAAATTTTTTTATACAATAACGATAATTTTGAGCACCTGATTTATGAAAACTTAGATTAAAAATAAGATAAAGTTTATGTTCTTAATCAAAACATATTTGAAGAATGTAATATTTCATTTCAAAGCAAATTTTCATAAATTTAATAAAAACAATAATCAGATAATACAAATCTATTAAATGTACAATCTACTATACACAATATGTATAGTAGATTTTTTTTTTTGTGCTAGTTTTTTGAAGTACATTATTTTAGGATGTTATAAATGATCAAGCATACATTACTCTAAATATGAGTCAAGTAAGCTACAACAAATATTAATATTTAAAACTTCATACTCTTATTATAACTAAAAAAAATGAGAAAATTGCACTCAAGGGAAGAAATTTTAACAAGTAAAAACAATGACATTCATAAGAAAAATAAAGCGAAATTAATCAATAAAAATAGTTTTATGCAACATTTTCGAAAACACGACTTCCAAAATCCAATACTACTTTTTTTTAATTTAATGTTTTCAAATATTTAACTACGAAATGTTTTACACTTCACTAATATCCATTTTTTTTCCTCCTACAAAATGTGGTTTTGAAATTCCATGCAATTTATAACTTTTTTTTGAAAAAAAAAAAAAATACATAAATATTATTCGATTATAAAATATTTTTCACATTTAACTATTTGACAAGATCGATTTCGAATGTCTCATACATTATCCAGCAACCATCAAATCACTTTAACCAATATTTATATACAAATATATCCATCAACATGTCACTCTCAAAAGATAACTTTTATCTCGGAACATCTAAGTACTTCCTTAATTCCGATTTTCAATGTGCAGTATCTTATTCTGAAACAGTATTTTACACTTAAAATAATTCAAAACACACTTTAACGAAGAGTTTAAAAAAAAAATGTTATCTCGAATTGCTGTGCGTAAACAAACAGATCCGCTACAATATTGCCCCTCCCCCACTTGCGCCGATTTTATGAAAAAAAAATCGTTTTCATAATTTGCATACTATGTGATGACCAATTAAAATAAAATTTAAAAAATTAATTGACATTAATTTAAAAAATACCAAATCTAAATTTGAAAAAAGATATTAATATATATTAATGTTCGTCTGTCAACCGTCAAAGCTAATTGTTCTTCCAATTGAGTTTAACGAAATGATTACAATATTATGAAGAAAATCAAATGACATTTTTTATTTATTTTTGTTAAAGAGAAGAAGAAAATAAAGTTTTTTTTTTTTAATTGATGAAATTTTCTAAATTCTAAGACTTGTTGTACTCTTGTGAATTAGTACATTTTTTTTAGTGTTATAATGTAGTAGATTGTGTTGCATTCTTTTTTAGTCAAATTCTTGCCTATCAACAAGTAGATATCTGAAAAATGATATAAACCCAAGCTTTTTTTATTCAAGTGAAACTGTAGAAACCGGGGTTTAAGACTTCTCTCTTTAAATTCTCATTTTAGGTAAAGTTTGATCAGTCATCCTTCAGAGAAACAGCCCGAGACGAAGGGAAACTCTCCGCTTAGTAATATTTCTTCGTGTCATTCCTGACAACGAATGGAGTATTTCCTACCATCCTGTATTCCGAAGAATGCTCTTGCTATTTCTTTTGATTCAATCTGTTTATATGAAGCATTCTTTCATATTTTGTATGAAACAATCGTTCAAAAAAATAAAAATGCTTCATAAGAATCCTTAGCTATTTGACGAAGCGAATTGAATTTTCATAATAAAAGTAAATGGAAGCTAGGTTAAAGTAATTTGAATGATATAAAAGTATAGAAAAGTTTAAAAAAAATTATGTGATTTTTATTACTGCAAATATTAAAATCGATAGTTTTTAAGAATTCGAATAATTTAATTTTATATTTCTTATTATCTAAAAATCTATGATTCTTTTGTTGTTTTATTTTTTATTGTTTATACTGTTACCTTAGTATTCTTACATTCTAATGGAGAGCGAAACATTATTTCTCATTTTTTTCAGTAAAAAGATTAAGTATATTCGGCGTAGAATGTCTGTCCAAACGTTCTTCCTATTTCCATTAGTCAATATCTATTTATATGAAAGATTTCTCTAATGGTTAAAATGGACCGTCTTTAAAACGAGCTGTTTAAAAAATGATATTTTTCAAGTAAGACCTTCATTTTTCGTAGAAGTAAAATTAAGTTCAATATTGAACGTAATAGTTCTTCAGTTAAATAATTTTAATTCCCTTGTACAGAACTTTGATTAAGGTCGAAAATTAGTAGATTTTCTTTACCATTCAAAATTACGAATCAATTAAGTAATTTGATATCTCTTTTATCCAATATTTATGATTTTTCATCATCTATTATTTTCCTTTAAAAATAAAATTGAATTTTTTTTTCTTGGGTACCATTTAGTTTCAAAGATCATAACCTATATTCTTTGGGATGGTTGTATAATAATTTACTAAATTTTGTATTAACTATATATTGTATTTATTCACAGTTGATTTTTGGTATAACATCAAATCCTACATACTACTTTTTATAAAATATATTATTACTAATTTGTAAATATAACTTGTATTTGTCTTAAAACATCTCAGACAGATTAGAAATACTCAGATTTTGGGCATAAATAGCACAATTTAGGTGTATTCAATGTTAAAAAACGGCATTTCTAGTGATTTGGCGACCTTTCAGCGGGATTCTTGGCGACCACATGGCAAGGTTTGGCGAAAAATAGATTTTTCTGGAAAATTCCAACATCGAAGCTCTAGGACCAATGTTAAGCGAGATAGCCTTGGACCTTCTAGAACCTTGGAGAAACTCTTAGATTCTTACGTCCAGTCAGGTATGAATACCACTGGCCGAGATAGAAGCAGCAGTAGGGAAGAGGAGGAGCAGTAGTGAAGACGATCAGTTTTGATTGCTAGTCTAGTGCAAAGCAGCTGTTATCTGTCTGAGATATTAGAGACTTCTGTAATTGGAAGCTGTTTCCTGTGGAATTAGCTGAATTGGAGCTGTGCAATTGTGATGTCTACACACAATTTCCTGCGTGCTGTAGAAATTGCTACGAATAAAAGTCTTGAGATTTTTAAGAGGTTGTTTCATCGACTATCAATCAACACGAACCCCGAAGCGCGGTACTATATTAAAATTATTTGAAGTAAATATAATTATTTTACTCCGTCTTAAGACAGCATTATTTCCCACTTTTTACCACTTATTTTTTCAGTAAAAGAAGAAAAACTGATTTAAAATACGATAAAAAAATAGTTTACCTGAAGATTTCGTTAATTAATAGCATGTAAAAATTAATTTTCTGCTCTTCATAATGAAATTTCTCAAGGGAAATTGGGGGAAATAAAACTAAAATTTCTATTATATCCAGATATTCTTAACGACTAAAACAGAGAGAGAGAGCAAAATTAACTGAAGATAGAATTCGTAAATCGTAATATTGTCTGAGCATTTCCCTAAACAGAAAATGGAAAATTGACTAATCAATAATCCTGATTATTAGATATAAATACATGTTTACCTTGTGAATGAAAAAAAAAAAATGTAATTACATCCTAAATTTAAGTCATATCAGCATGTCAAAGTCTCAGCATTCTTTTTTTAAAGAATTTTTTTTAAAAAAAATATATAATGACTTTTATTTCATTTATCTCTGTAGAAAAAATTCCACAATTATTTTTTCTGAAAAAGTCATATGGTGGTAAGGTACAAAGGGAGCAAAATTAAACCGACCCAGAAGATAAATGTAATCCTGGCACGGAATCGAGCCTTACTGATGAACAAACTACCTTTTGCAAAAAAAATGCTAGAAATGCCACTGGTGAAATTGATGCAACAACGGTTGTTGTCCCATGTCTATTCCGAGTTCTTCGTTGTTTCGTTACGTTTGTATGAATGAGCGTTGTCTGGCATGTTTAGTGCCGTTAAATGAAACAGAAAATGACGCTGCCGATGAAGCAATGCGTATTCATTACCAAGTGTGGTTATACGGATCATAATTCAATAATATTTCCTTCTACTGGAAGAACAAGCGAAGAACATTTAAAACGCTATCAAGCAGAGCTGCTACGTATATTTCATCGTTTGATAAATCAAAAACTGTTCTGCATTGACGTCGATGGTAGCCATTTTCTGCATTTTCAGTTATAGGTTTATCTCTTGTTCATTAACGATAGTCAACACCGTTTCAATCTTATAGATATTTTTCGAGTCAATTTTATTTTGCTACCCTGTATAAGATGTCAAAACTCTTTTCTATGAAAATGAATTGATTTTATGTTCCAATAAAAAATACTTTAAATATAATTAAAGAGATAATGAGTTTAGTTTATGGCATGTGCGTTTTTACTTCATAACACGAAGAAAATACCTCCTCCTCATAACTATCACCTTAAATTATAAAATAATAGGATATCCTGTAAGTAAGTTAAGAATTCCGGTTCGAAAAATTGAAATAGGTTTCCCATGGTTACAATTAATAGATATTAAGATTCATATACTTCTTAATCCCTATAATTACCTTAAAAAGTACAGAGATATGAACAATTTTTATATTAATGTTAAGAAATAGTAAAACCAAAAATAATGAATTAGTATTTTCCGGGATTATTATATCAAAAGGAAAATTTTCGAACTTGCAAAATGTTCAAAAAAGGATTTTTAATTTATCACTTTTCTTCCGGTTAACACTTCAAAAATGATTGAATATCTATCAAAGTAACTCTTTTTCTACTGATATTCAGGCTAAACCAAAGGAAAAAAAATATTTATTGTAAAAATAAAAAATAAATATTTAGAAAGGAAATCGTAAAATTCTTCAAAAATATATGCAACGCTTTTAAACCGCTTGTTAATAAATAATTATTATTTAAAATAAATTATAATTATTATTTAAAATAAATTATAATTATTATTTAAAAATAATTATTATTTAAATAAATTATAATAAAATTATTTAAATTAATAATTATTCAAAAATGATTGTTATTCAAAAATAATTATTATTTATTATTAAGGAATAAAATAATTATTTGAAAAATAACAATTTTTCCAGAAGTTCAACTTCAGAAATATTAAAAAGTAATGGAAATACAATATTTAATATCCAGTCTAAAGCATTTTATTCTACTTACTCATTTTTTTTCTTTGAAGTATGAAACGAAAAAATAGTAATTTTTTTACAGTAAAAAATTAATTTTGAAAAGTATAAATGCTTAAAAGATCTAGTCAAATAATTTTTGAAATATTTTTCGATAAATATTATTTAAAATCATACTAGATTTTATTAAAAATATTTTTAAAGGAAATGTTTGAACATGAAATGCATTTTCAATTTCAGTATTATAAAAGATTTTCGCAACCATGATTTATCGGTTCATCCTACTAATTAGGCTATTTGCAAAACAAAACTTAAAACACAAACTAAAATTATTTTAGTAAAATATTGAATCTTATTTATAAAATCTTATTTCCTTGTTTTGTTCTATTTAATATATAAATTTCTAATGTAAAGATTACGGAATATATAAAATACATTAAAACTATTATTTTTTAATTCAGATATTTCTTTGATACTTAAATATTTCTTAAATTAAGTAATAAAATATAGTTTATATATAAGACATATTCAGTAAATAATTGTCATTTAAGCAAGTATAAAACATTGGATATATTATTTAATGTAACAAAAAAAAAATTCAATACAAAATACTTTTTATGAAAAATGCAATAATCAACAAATGAAGTGAAGGAAAATTAGAGATACATATGTTGTATATGTGTTTTTAAATCTTAAGCTCCCATCTACCGACCATTTTTAATTCGTGAGCGTATTGTTAATCCTATGGAATTTCTTGTACCGTCCTCAAATTTTTACTACATTATCTATGTGAATGCATTAGAGAAGAAAAAAATAGTGAAGGTTTGTGTGGAATTGAATTTTCCCTCTAGTTATTCAAAGTATTTTTACCTCTATTTTAATGATTCGTTTAAGGGTTTTCGGTCTTTAAAAAATATTCTGAAATATTTTTGAATATCGGGGAGAAAATATACTTCCGCGCAAATCTTCATTTTTGATTTTTTATCGTTTTGGATGCACTTTATTGCATTCAAATATGTAAAATGGTAAAGATTTGAGCACGGTATATATATATATATATATATATATATATATATATATATATATATATATATATATTGTTGAAATTCCATAGAATTATCATCATGTTAGCTAAATCAAGATGGCTGGTGGAAGGAAAAGCGGCTCTTATCAACAGCAAAGTCAAAAGTTAAAACGCATTAATAATTAGCCCGAGAGAGACGTGTCTTTTAGTCTGGTTGGTAAGGGCGTCACCATTCAACTTCTCATCGGGCCCACTGGTCCAGGGTTTGAAACGCCGCCGCCACTCCAAGGTCAATCAACAGCTCTCCTCCTCCAGGGTGGGAAGTCATTTAACTCCGAATGCTTTTTCAAAGGCATTCAAAGTACTTATTTCTGTCCAGTTTAAAGAATGACTATTAGCTTTAAACAAATAATAAATTAAGCTTCGTAATAATCTAAAAATATGCAGAAAGCATATGAAAATATAAATACATGTAATATACAAACGTAAATAATGTAACTTTTTTTTTTTTTTTTAAATTTTACTGTTATAAAAACTTAGACAAAAATTTCAAGAAATTTTTTTCTTCAGAACTGTTTCGTTCACATACATTTTTGAATATTTTTTTTTTCATTCATAAGAGAGTCAATTTATGTTAATTTTTAAAAGTGTAACTTAATCTTTGGATATTTTATTACAAATATGAAGTTTTAAACAGCTTTTACAATAAACAGCATACAAAAAAGATTTTTTAAAAATTTTCTGTTATCAATTGATTGAAAAATTAAAAATGTAAAAATTTTAATATGTTAAAATAATTATAATATATACTATTGACTACAATAATAAAAGTTGAGACAACATTTTCATGAATCTGTATTTTGTGTGTTAATTTTTTTTAAAAAAGTTTTTAAAATTTTTGGAATTCTAGAAATTTAATTTAAAACAGATAATCCTAATTTTGAAAATACTAATAACTGCCTTTGTATTTATAAAATTAAGTTTAAAGAAGCAGAGAGAGAATGTAAAAGATTGTAACATTTTAGACAATTGCCATTAATTGATACTGTACGACTCTAAGCCTATTGTGATGGGGAAGTTAATTGTACTGATTGATATATTGTTAACTTTAAACCAGCATAAAGTAATTGTAAATAAAATTATTTAAGAAAATAGCAAGTAACATTTTTCAAACTGCTTAATCAGTAACAGCTTTGTCAAATTTGACACGTGTTGAAATTTAAAAGTAAAGTCATTTACGGATCATAGAAAACAGGTGTATTAAAAGTATTATTCCTGCTTAATAAAAAAATGTCGTTAAAGGATGGAAAATTATTTGTAAAAATTTATTGCATATATATAATTCTATTAATTGAAAGAATGAAAAGCAAGAAAGAAATTATCTATAATAATATTTCTTCTACCTCCCCTCCTCTCAGTCAAGAATCAAATGGCTAACGAATAACAGTAATTACTATTTCCTCAATCTGATTTTTTTTTTTTTATATATTCATGAAATTTATGAAAAAGTTAACCAAACATATTAAAAAAAATTAAACACATATGATTTATCGTGAAATTGGATAAAGAAAGAAGAAGAGTGAAGACATAGGATATGATGTATGAGATTACCTCCTTCCCCTCCCAAAATTAAATAAGATGAATTGATTGATGGATTCTTTGTGGTATATGGAGTAACAAAGGCTAAATAAGGAGAAGTTTGTAGTGTTTTTATGATCCTTTTTTGATTGATTTTTGTGGGATATAGAACAACAAAGAGTAAATAAGGTGAAGTTATTAGTGTTTTCATGATCCATTTTTCAAATGATTGTTTGATTGGGTTATTAACGTTGCACGAGAGTTATTAGCGACGGACCTCGTAATTTTACACCTCAATCAAGTTTTCAAATGAAATAAAAATTTCAGTTTGTTTATTATATTTGCATACAAGAATATAGATCGAGAATAACTTTTCATATATACTTTTGCATAAACAAAAATTTCTATGACGTTTTTATTTCAGTAACGGCACTCGAAATATTTTTCTAAAATTGTTGTAAAATATATTAAAAATAGCTGGAAATGTTTTTAATGTACCGGATGAATAAAAAAAACTTGTAACACCTTAGCTATAGGGTTCATTTATATAGCCAGAATTTTGTAGCTTCAGTGGGCGGCTGCCACATTTTAATGTTTATCGTCCACTTTGACTACCTTTGAAAATTTTAAACTTCTAATAATGAAGTTTCCTCCCTATGAAATGGTTTTTATTTGTATTTGACTAGAGTTTTTTTAAAATTTTACATCTCATTCACCACATATTTAGAACTCACAACCCTTGTACAGTACTTAGTGTACTGCAATCCGATCAAACACAACAACAAAAAAACATTATTCTTTCAGAAGTCTTCCTGACTTTTCCTTTTGGCTGTACCAAACATTTTTTATTCTGTTAGATAACTCTAAATAATCATTTAATGCTTATTTATAATTTTTGAGTTCCAAAAAGTAAAGTAATTTACGATAACATTTTCCCATTTTGTGACCTTGTTTCCGTAATACATATTTTAAGCTATTTTAAATTGGCAACAACAGTTCGTTTGTTTTGCAATGTAGAGTTTGTTTGTTTCTCTGTATTAATGCGATTGTGGTCTACATTTTGCAATCTATTGTTAAATTGCGGAAAAGAAAAGGTGTGGTTACTTGGCTTGTAACTTATTGGTAGCACCATCTATTACATGATTGATTTCTCTTGATTTTATATCTTTTACTTATGCGTAGTTTCTTATCCGTTATGCCATGAATTTGAGTGTAATCTATGTTAAGTGACGCTGACGTTTCTTAGATAATAATATCTAAGAGATCATGGTATTCTGTAGAAATGTCAAAAACACAATATGCTGAGTGCAGTCGTTCTGTCTCGGATGGGGATTTGGCTAGCGTTGAAAAGAAGAAAGCAAAAGAATTTGCATTTTCTGAAAATACTGATAAACAAGTATTTTTTACCTTACCCCGATGGATGAGTGTGAGACGGAAGAGAAACAAAATAAAATATGTCAAAGTAGATGTCCCTTTTAATTCTTATGACGAAAAAGAGAAAAGTAAATACAATTATCTTGAATCAAAAAGTTCTCACAAAGAAAAACACCCCGAAAAATCTAATTTTATACGGAAGTTATTCAGGAGCAATTCTTTTTTTTCAAACAGTAGTTCAAAGAATCACAACAAAACTCAGTCAAAAGTTCCTACTTCACCAACTTTATTTTCTTCAAACTCTGATGTGCGAAGTAGTAGTGCTATCAACTTTCATTCATTTGATTGTCAAGAGTATTTTAAAGATAAAATACCTGCAGTTTGTGGGCTTAAAAATCATGGAAATACCTGTTTTATGAATTCTGTCATTCAATGCCTGAGTAATACAGATATGTTTGCTGAGTATTTTGTTGTGGATCACTTCAAAATTGATTTATTGAGAAGAAACAAATCACATTCCAAAAGATATGGTACACGAGGTGAAGTGACTGAACAGTTAGGAGCTTTACTTAAATCTTTGTGGTCATGTCAGTATTATGCAAACATATCAAATAAATTTAAGCATTCTGTAGCCAAATATGGAAGTCAGTATGATGGTAATGATCAACATGATGCCCAAGAGTTTCTTCTATGGTTATTAGATAAAGTTCATGAAGATTTAAACACAGCTCCCAAGGAAAAGTACAAAAAAACTAAGGTAAGAAATTCAATTTTGAGCATTTTATACATTTTGCATGAAGACATTTTATGTTCTTGGCAGAATTTACACAAGTAGATATAATTATTAAAGTACATTTTATGAAGCAATCAGTAAAAATGCTTCTTAGCCCACATCTTTGGCACAGTTATAAAAATCATTGATTTGGTGATCTTTGAAATTCATGTAAACTCTACAAAATTCTAAATAAAATAATATTGAATTATTTCACTTACATATTTTGCCTTTTTTTAACAAACTTCATACTCATCATTTTCATAAATTTAAATTCATTCACTTCCACAAGTAAAAAAAGTAGATGTAAGATTTGTTATTGTTTTTATGGCACTATATTGCTTGCTATTGGTTTAAGTAGATGCAAGATTTATTACTTTTATGTTACTTTCAGGCATATCAAACTGTATTCATGGTATAACTACATATATTCCCAAAATATTAATCCATCGGTTGACTAAATAACATAAAAATGATTTTTAAAAATGTTCCCTAGTACTCTATAAGAATGAAAAGTGTGTTAAGATTTTAGTATGAGTATGAAGTTTTTGATAATTACACTGGCTCGATGTTTTGATTATATTGTTGTCTCTGATCTCTTAAAATTTTATCTCAAGTTTTCCAAAATAATTATAATAAAATTCACTATCAAAGTTAAAAATTATTAAAAGAAATTTATCAGAATCTTAAACAGAAAGTACTTAACATTTATAATAAAATATAATTGCTTCTTTTATAATGGAATTTTAGAACGCTGGAGAACACTAAATGAAATATGAAAAAAATTTGACTGACTTGTTTTGCCTGTAGGACTGAGAAATGTTTTGAGAACTAAATCATTATCATTTTCATGATTTTAGATGCATCTATTTTCACAAATATACCACATCCTCTAAGTTGCCAGCTGTTATCAAACACATGAAACATATATCTTTTTTAGATTACATAATTTCTATAAATGTTATTCTTATGAGGAAGCATGTAAAAATATCAGAAAAAAGTGTTCAAATTTAATTGTCTCCATCATAATCTTAACCAGCAAAATTTTCAAAGCTATTCCAGACACACAAGTGTGTGTGGAGGGGGAACTTATGAAATCTGAACATGCTCTTTAACACCAATACCAATGAAGAGCACTTAACTAGTGATAGAGAAGTAAAAGGCTTAGGGCTGTCTTGTATAACATTCATGCCTAAGCAAAAAAAGTGAGGGTTATCACATTTATCTCATAGAAATATTTCCGTCGATAAGGGTGTGGGCATTTTAACCTATAATCTATTCTCACACTCTGTGTATATATCCTATGAATATAATAATTTAAACTAGTGATTATTGAGTAATGGAATATACTTTTATAATTAGTTAAAAAAATATTCTGGTTTAATAATTGAAGTAGATCTTGATTTCAAGGCCAGATTAACACATTGCTTTATTTCTATTCTTATTTTAGACTTCAGATTTGTACCATACTCATGAATGTTTTGAGAAATTATGATTGTGATGTGATTATTCTAGACGTATGAATGGAAGAACATGAAATCGATAAATATTTCGGGTGTTGAAAATATTTCTCTTCCTGGAAACTTTTCTAAAAATATCTGATGAAATGAAGGAACTGTAGTAAATGAAAGGAATTGATTTTTTTTCCCAAAATGTTAAAAACATTTCAGTCAGTTGAATTTAAATGTAAAATAAAGGAATAAATTGGTAGAATGTGAAGGAAAAATATGTTACATGTCATTTTGTTGCAGTAAAATATAGGTGCAATTTGAGGATTTTGATTGAAAAAGTTAGGGTCAGTTATAACATAGAGGTCACCACAGTAGTGATATGTAAGAAATGACCATAGATTAGAAATGCCATAGTGACATAAAAAATGAACAGATAACTAAAACCAAACAGATTCTGATGCTGAAAGTAACACACACATACACATATATATAATATTGACCCTTTCTGATCTGAGAACTTTGGGAATGATTGTAGTAATTTTATGGAACAAATTACAATATTTATATATTGATTTATAATTATATGTTATAACAATATGTCAAGCAATAGTTATGTTATAACAATAATTTCAAACCCTGGACCATTGGGCCTGAAGAAAAGTTGACCGTTTGCTTTTTGCTGTACCTTTACCCACCATGCTAAAGGAGTCCCTTTTTGCTGCACCTCTACCTACTAGGCTAAAAGAGACTTTTTTCACTTTTGGCATTGTTGTTGAAGAGAGTCACTGCATACTCCTCCTCCATTATTATCATGATAGGTAGAAAAACATTTGGAATGATATTTGAGAGAAGGTTGGTTTTTCAGTCTTATAACTATTGATATACATCCCTTCCCTGCTGAATTGAGTTTTGTTTCAAACAGTTTTCCATTTGACACCATTGGCTGTCTGTAGTTGAGTGGCAGGTCTCATTGACATGTGCTCCTTAGCCAGGAAATCATTTGTAGTGATTTATGTGTGCTTGTCGTAGTTAGACACACTGAGGAAAGTATTTTGCATTGTGGGCATATACAACCAGTAGTGCTAGGCTGTGCAGCCATCCAATGTTCAAGTCCTGTGTCACCATTTCGGTGTTGCATGGTTTTCCAACACCATGGAGGTGGAGAGAGTTATTGACCGTAGGGGGTGCCAGCTGCATATAGAACCCTGGACCATTGAGTCTGAAAAAAAAAAAAAAAAAAAAAAAAGACTGGTCACTTTTTGCTGTGCCTTTTCCAACTAAGCTAAAGAGATATTTCACTCAGGCTAGTTTATAAGGCATTTTAATTTCTGGCATTGTTGTTGAAGAGAGTCGCTGCTAGAAGGAAAAAAAAAAAAGTTTAAAAAAATAAAACAATGATGTTACTTTTTAAAAAACTTTGTTTGCTGTTTTTCATAAATTATCTGCCTTTTTGAACAAATAGTATTCAATAACTGAAAAAACATGACCTTTATAGAAGTTTCCTGAAAGAAAAGTTATCAGGGTTTCCATAATATAAATTACTAGATTGAAATTGTTATTCCACAAAAAAAAATCATCAATCACCAAGGAGCACCTAATACGTCACTTTAAACATTATTTTTACTTTTATGAATGCTATCTTTAACTTAATGTGTTTTTTGTGTACTTGTCGCACTTTTGTTTGATCCATTTCCACATGACAGCATTTTGTTTTGTTTGTAAGCAGAAAATTTTTCCCAACTTATTATACTGCACATGTTCAAAAATATTTATAAATGGCTATTTAAATGCATGCTTAATTTATACAGATACTTTTCATGACTTTCATTAATCATCAATAGACCAGTAAATATGTAGCAGTAAAAAGTTGTATAAAAATTTGTTATTTCTGTTAGCAATTATATGTTAGATTATCTATTGTATTTTACTCTTTGTTGTGTACCTTGAAAGCTAATTTTTAATTGTTTAGTGTGCATTTAATCTAATTTTTGTGTCTGCATTTAAATGTTTATAAATTAAAATAGAAATTAAAAGAGATTTTTATCCACAACTGCATTATATACATTCACCCTTTTTGGATTGGTGATTTTTTAAAATTCTTACTGAATAATGCTTTTTTTGGCTTTTATATAAAGCATTGGTGCAATAACTGACATAATATATGAGTGAAACAGAATTCAATTGTATTATTTACCCTAAAATTGTTATTTGTGTCCTTCAAAAATAGAAGATAAATCTAACTTGAAACATATTGTTATCAAAGATAATCTAAGTATCAAATCATCTGAAGTAATCAATATCTCTATTAAATTTTTAAGAAAGAACCATATCTAGAAGTATTCAAATATTAAATTATTTTCATTAAGAAATATGTTATTTTTATCCAATGTTATTGCAAAGAAATATTAGGTTTGGTCATAAATAACTTCCAATGCAGCTAGGTAGAATCTATAATTCACATCTATCCACCTGAAATCGCTGGGATAAATGTTTTTTTTTGTCGCTTGATGGATAGGGATTCTGTTAGTTTTCTGCAACTGTTCCGAGTGGTTGCATACAGTGAAAGACTGATAATTGATTTGTAAATTACATTCTGGAGATAGACTTTAAAAGACAAATCGAGCGTGGGACATCCTTCCGAACTTGACGACAACCTTTTAAAGGCAATATTGGAGCAAAATCCATGTCAATTAGCATGAGATATAGCAGAAAGTTTGAATTCTTGCACATTACAGTCAACTGTTTTTTTCCACCGGGAGAAATTAAGGAAAGTCAACAAATTAGGAGTATGAGTACCTCGCCATCTAGTGTATGGAATAAAGCAGATTGCATATCAGTTGTCTGAAGTCTGCTCTTGCAGGTAAAAAATCAAACATTTTTTAAGGCTGGATTTTAATAGGTGATAAAAAAATATTGTTACCTATGACAATATTGTCCTCAGAAGACAATAGCTTTGTTATGAATCAATCACTCTACCAGATCCAAAGGTAAACATCTGTGGAAAAAATGATTTTATTGTTTTTTGGTGGGGGTTGTCGAGGTATAATTCATAATGAATTATTAAAGTCAAATTTAACTGTTACTGCAGATGCATACGTTCAGCTGCTGCAAAGAGTGAAATCCATGAAAAGCGTCCTGCGTTCGTAAATCACAAAAACTTCATTCTTTTAATGATTCAAGTAAAAATTCTTGAGCTATGATGGATTGTTTTACTGCACATATTTTACATCCTTGACCTTACCCCAACAGAGTACCATCTTTTCTGTTCCACAACAAAACTTTTTGAATAAAAAGCCCTTCAATTTCAAAGAGCAAGTCATTCAAGCAGGTAAAAATTTCCAATCCAAACCAACCCAATTTTATAAGGAAGGAATTGATTAGCCGCCAGAGGAAAAAAAAAGTGGGGAGATCATATGTAATAGTGGTGAATACATAATAAATGAATATAATTATGCTTTTTTAAGCAAAATAAATGTCCGATAAAAAACGGAAATTATTTATGATTTAAGCTAATAAATATATTAAATAGGAATGGTTAATGAATTGCAAATGAATCGAGATGAGTTAATTAAAAAGTAAAATTTAAATCTATAATCTAAAGCAGGGGTCGGTAAACTATGATTCACAAGCTGAATCCAGCCCGCCATATATTTTATTCCGGCTTGATGTTAAATATTGTTTTTGCTGGAAAAAATTACTGTATTTTTCAAATCTTGATACGAGTGTTAGACATTTCTATGTTTAATCATCCATTTGGATATGCAATCTGGATGGAATAAAGATGCTGACCACTTTATAAAAAAAATGAAAGTTTTAATCATTGTCTTGGTGTTTTGAAAAATTAAGCTAAAATATCTTGTCATTCTAATTTATTTAAACAAAATATATTGTCAGTATAAACAGCAATAGCCAATCTTAAAATGCATTCAACTTTCTGCCTATCTGCCCCATGAAAGAAATCCTTCAGCTTTTATTACATCAGAATTTGTTTACTGTTGAAGTTAATGAACCAAGCTGAAAATCATAGTATACGCCTATTTTCGTTGAATAACATTTTTTTTTATCATTGTCCTCTTGGGTTTCTTGTTTAAGTAAAAATATTTATCTGCAATTACCACATATAATATTTCTTAAATATTTTAAATTTGTAATTTTAAGTATTATCTTTTTAATAATATTCAAATATAGTTGCAAATTATCTTTATGCATATGAATAATTTTTTCAGTTCAGAAACAAAACAAATATGACTTATTCATAAAGCCTATTTATTAAACAAAAGATAGAAAAAACAAAAAAGATGATGCATGAATGATACCATTCATAAAAACTACGATTTTTGCTTCTTGGAGCAATTATAAAAAAAATATCTCCCTTACAAAAACTTACCATTACATGGTTGGTATGGTGGTTAATACCTTGTATGTCTCCCGGACGATGAAATTTAGTCCATACAAAGCCTGGATTTGCTGAGTATCAAATTATCGAGTTGATCTTGGGGAAGATTTCTCCATTCAGCGAACAAAGCTTTCCGAAGCTCATGTGGGAGGTGGTTGATGGGCTGCAACTCGTCGATCAAGCGTGTCCCACACATGCTCTATCGAATTCAAGTCAGGTGCGAATGCTGGCCATTTCGTACGGGTGATATCATCATGTTGAAGGCATTCGTTTACAATGTTTGCTCGGTGAAGACAGGTGTTGTCATCCATAAACACAAATTCTGCGTCCATGGCACCCCTAAATAAACGTATATGCTTTAACAAAATGATGTCCAATAAATTTGGCCTGTGATGGTACCGATTTGAACATGCAGATCTGTCCTGGAGCCAAATATAATTCCATCCCAAACGTGTAATCCTGCACCACCGTAACGGTCTCGTTCAGTGATGTTGTCTTGGTGGTAGCGGGTATCTAGCGTTCTCCATATGAAACTCCGACGCAAATTAGACTGCAAGCTAAACCCCTGGACTCGTCGGAAAACATCACATAAGCTTTCTATGACGATGTCCACATTGCATGTTCTCTACTCCAAGCTAACCGCTGGCGACAGTGAGTTACCGTGAGCGGAACACATCTGACAAACCTGCTAGCATATAGACCAATATGTGCCAAACGTCTGTACACGGTTTGCCTTGAAACTGTCGTACCCGTGGCTGAAGATATATGACGAGAAAGGTCTGATGCTGTGCTCTGTCTGCTTCTTTTTGCAGCTACTGCCTAATACCGGTGGTCATCTGACTTTGTAACTTGGAGGTGACTTGTACTTTATAACGTCTACTGACATTTTCATCATTTTGGAATCTTTGCCATTGTCTAGAGATGACACTTTGAGCGATTCCAAATTCCTCAGATACTATCATCTGAGTACGCCCAGTATCACATTCCAGGCGGCCGATATTTCTACCACGTAAAAAATTATCCACATAACTATTCGGTTGTTTCGCTGAATGGCTTACAGAAAGCTTGAGAACAATTAAACTTCTTAGCTACCATCCCTTATATACAGCTTTCTTACACTCTCGTCATTATGACGTACTTATCAGTGTCATCTGATGGCTTCCTGCAAATATCTTATTATTCTTGAAGATGTATGCGATAATTCTACAAGTGAACTTTAATAGTTCGATTTCCGTGTGATTCTGAATTATCCCTAATTTTTGGACGAGCTTTAAATTCATTTAAAGCTTTTTCAAAAATTCTTAATGTTTTTCATTCTCTAATACGTATAGCAATTATATCATTCTAATGTAATGTATACAATTTTAATATTAATATTTTAATATACGCATAATAAACTCAACTAGAGTTAAAGACATGTCAAGTTAAACTTAATAAGAAATATGTGCTTATTACTTGTGGTTGTTTTCAATCGGGAAATTAGCGAAGTCAATAGCTGCATTATTATCACGAAGTAAAGTTCTGTTCAATTCTCTAATGAAAAGTATTTTTTATACTCACTGCAGAACACTGCAGTATTTTGAACAGGAAAAGATGAAATTGGAGGTTTTTATATTTTTAAAATCTTTCAATTTGAGCAATATATTTAATTCGATTTATTAGAATGTTCCCTTCCTTTTATGTAAATTCTTACACCATTAAAATTTGTTTTTCTTAAATTTTGTTATTCAAATTTTGATTCTAATTAGTTGATTATATGATCAACACTTTTTTCGGATTTTTCCAATAATCAACATATAACCATAGTCCTACATCCGCATGATGGTGAAAAACTTTTATTACTTCATTATTTCATTAAAATCTTTTCAAATTCTGGTTTTTCAAGAATTGTTCAATCTAAATATGTCACTCTCGATCATTTCGTTTTAGTCTATAAATGGTCTTTAATTCGCAAACATAATTTGTATTTTTAAGATTTACAAAAAAAAATCTCTTCTTACACGATTTATTTTGATTTAACACGACGGATCCAAATTCTATGAAGAAAATTTTGCTTTAATTTTATTTTTATAACTTCGACATTGGAGATGAGAACTGTAATGTGATTTCCATTTATGAGAATTCCCCGGTTTTTATAATCTCAATTTGGAATTTTGTCTGCTTTGTGTGCATTTTGAGTTTGATATTCAAAGTGAAAACATCTGCGACACTTGTTTTGATTTGACTGAAACGCTTCAAACATATCAAAACAAATCGTAGAAAAAAACTATTTAAACGCATGGTTTCTCCTCAACACGATAAATAATGAAAACGAGCAAGCCCATGATCAAATCTTATTTACCTGCGTTTTGGTCTCATGCTCAATTAGGGGTGTGACGTTCATATATATTATTTTGTATAAAAGTCAATAATTGGTAAGTTATAGTTTTGAAACCTTTGTTTTTTTAATTATTATTAAATTTTCTTTCTTTCTTTTTAATGATAATTTACTTTGTATGATATTGTGCAATCTGTATGAAATAAATGCTTAAGATCCCAACAGAAAAGCTCATGGAATATTGTATTATTTTTGCTGATTTCTCCATGAATGTAATAATTTTTTTATACGTTTTCTCCAGGAACGTATCTACCATGTAAAAACAGAATTCGATGTACAAGGGTGTAAATATGGGTATATTCTATTTCAAAACCTTGATCTTCTAAAAAATTCAATAAATCAGTGTTATTCTCTCCCATTATTGCATTTAACCTTTAATATCTTAGAACGAACTTGACGTAATACGTTTAGCACGAACTTGAAATTTTTTAAAGCAATCTAAAGTCTCACTTTTGTTCTTAATGGAATACGAGGTTCGACATGTTCCGAAAGTAAATTTCGACATTTTTTTTCACACGGAAACTTTATTGCCAAATGAATAAATCAAAATAAACAACGGCATCACGAATTATATAACTTGCACTATTTTTCAACGTAGTCGGCACTGACATTAAGGCATTTGTTGTAGCGTGCAAGCAGTTTGAAGAAACCACTCTAGTAAACTAAGTGCAAGGCCCTACGATGCAAGGCATTGTCGCACCGCCTGCTCCTCTTCAGCATTGTTTTGGATGGATCTAAACACGACTAATACGCAGTGTGGACGCAACGTCTGACACCGTTATGCGCCTATCCCCTAACACCATGTTCTGTACTCTAGCAGTGTTGTTTTCATTCGTGGATGTGGTGGGAAAATCACTTCTATCTTCATCCTCACTCTGCCTTCTTTCACCGAACATACAACACCAGCGTTTAACAAGACATGGCCTCATACACGTTCTTTTGGCGTTCGTGGATAACGGACACACTAGTCCCACGTGCCCATTCACACCGGAAAACAGCACGCACTTCCATTGCTGACCGTGTTGTCAGTACACGTCTGTCTGCCACCCTGATTTGCACACGCCGCTTTGCACATACTCTTTGTTCTTCGTCGCCTTGCACATGCATCATTCCTCAGCTGATGCTATTTCCGTGGATGAACCAGCTACGGGTGTGGATTCTTGTGGTGAGTGTTAGTTTCACCTAGTATACTATCTACTTTTTCAAAAGAGCAAAAAAGAAGAAACTTGCTACCGGAACATCCCTCGTAAACAACTACCTTGCTAGAAAAACATCCATAAATAAAAAAAAAAAAATTTCTGCTACTTAATGACGCCATTTGCATTGGTCTTCAAATATTCGTGTGAATTAAAGTAAAGAGTTTATCAGAATGAATTTTTCTCAAAGTATTGAATGATTTACTTCGCTTATTAGTCGACAGACGACAATGCTCACAAATTATTTTCTTATATTTAATTGCAGATAGTCCCTTTACAACACTAGAAGTTTTAGAAACATACTTGGTATTGACATGGTTAATTTTTCATGCTAGAATTGTAGATTTGAATCAGTTGATGTCTTAAAAGTAATTATTTCCTTTCTCGATTTTATGTTGGCTGGATAACTTTAATACAGTCCATTGCATAGCTTTGCTGCAAAATTTTCCTATTGTACACATAGATTTTGCCTTGTTGTATGAATTATGTATCTCCTTTATCAAATTTCGAACACTCATTTAATAAGATTGTGAAGAATATTAGAATACATCACATTCTTGAGCTTAACCGCTTCTATTCATCCGTTGACTTTAAAAATCAAATGTGATAGTCCCAGTTCTTTCTATAGTACAGGAATTATTGTCAACTTCTACGGACATCTTGATATTATTCCTGTGAAAGTATCGAACATTTATTTATCTCCACGAAAATGAGTTGAGTCAATGTACTATCAAATACCCATCCATTGTATTGGGAACACTCTTGCTCACATATGTTGTTATTGTATCACCATTTTCTATGTTTTTTTTTTCTGGAGTTTTCTTTCTGGTCTCTTCCTTTTTATCCTGGACTTTGACAGTTAGAATTGTAATGTTCCACAGCTATAACACTTCACATCTTTCTTTTGTTTGTGTATTTTGTTTCCCCACCAGAGCTCTTTGTTTTTTGTCGTCTTTTAAAGATGTTTGCTTCTGATCCTACTGGCTTTGTTAAAGGCGAGCTTCATCTGCTAAGAGATTTTCTAGAATATTGGAAAACTTGAATTTCTCATCTGGCCTTTTATGTATAAAATAGATAATTCCAATAAAATCGGTAGGTAAAAACCGGATCAACTGGAATGCTTGATAAAAGTCCTCTAATTGATGATCATAATCTTAAAGTTGACTATCTTTCGCAAACAGAATGCATAAACATCGGCATTTTCATCGTTTTCAATTCTTCTAGAAAATAAACTTATCGAAAACTCCAATTGTTCGGGTTCTGTTTTCAGGTTGTGAAAATGGTTCTTTAATATTTCCCAAGTATGTTTTCCTTCTTGAGTTTCGGATATTAAATGTCTCAGGTCATTTGATATATTCAGACAGATGATATGAGTATGCCCAATTCTTTCTTTGGCGAACATTTTTTATTCTCGTTATCTCTGGCCTCAGCGAGTGGTTTCTTCTTAAAACTAGCAGCCAGTTCCCAGGAGTCGAGTTCCATGAGAATTGCTCTAAATCTTCTTGCCAGGAAGCATACTTGTAGGTCAATGTCGCAATCTTCTCTTCATAAGCTTCCATGGTTTGGTCCCTCCTTACTGATAACTCCAGATAAATAAAAGTCCGCTTAAAATTCTTTTGCCTATAACCTAACTGTTGAAATCTGATAAATAACAGTTTTAAGATCTGTTTAATCGAATAAAAATGTAGACCATTTTCTAAAAATAAATTAATTTTTAATCATCATGAAAATGAGTAATAGAAATCTTAACATTCTAATATATTTATAAAAATACACAGGATTTATAAATAACAGTAGCCAGTCTTAAATGCATTTTGGCCGTCGTAACCTATTGATCATGTTCTCGGACTGGTGGCCGGCGGTTTTCGTCAAGTTGTGGTTTCGAGATTTGATGCCACCAAAGATCCGCCGTGTAGCCGGGGTTGATGCTCGTCAAATCTGTCGAGACTCAAAGTCCTCCCGTTGGCGTGGTGTGGAAATTAGGAGATGAAGGTGCCAGCTCAGTTGTCGTCCTCGTCACTTGACGGAGGTTCATAATTACGAAGTCCGTCGCCAATGGCTCTCTTGTATCTTCTAATGCGACGTTAATAAAAAGCAATCAATCAATTAAATGCATTCAACTTTCTGCTGTATGCCACATAAAAAAAAAACTCTCCATTTTTATTACATCAAAATTTGTTTACAGTTGTAGTTAATGCACCATTCTGAAAAACATGGTATACGCCTTTTGACGTTGTTTGACGTCATCTTTCATGTTTAGATCAAGGGTTGGAAGATCCGAGATACATATAATAACATAACAACAGAAGTGAATAATCTGCAAAATGATGATATGCTGACAATTATGTTTAAAGTAACGAAACTAACCCAATTCTATCAATATTTTTCAGAAGTTAAATATGATCAGTTAAAATCATATATTCAGGAATTTATATCTGTATTAGTGAGTGCTTACCAATGTGAAAGGATATTTTCGAAAATGAAATATGTGAAATCGTGATACAGATCATTATTAACAGAGGATTTGAAAATAACTTTACTGATAGAAATTGCTAATTCATAACTTTAATGTGATGAAATAATAACTCTGAAAAAATTACTTTCATCACAATAGTACAAAATTTAACCAGATATCTGAGACATTTATTAATAATTGGAAATATATTTTATTATTTTGTCGTGTTTGCACATATTTATATATGTATGTGAAATATGACTTGATGATAAAAAAAAAAAAAAAAAAGGAAACTTTTTTTAATGTTGTTCTATGAGTAGAATTGCCCATGCATATATCTTCGAATTTGCTTACCTGTCCCACCAAACCTAAAAATGTTACGATATAGCCTTTTCTAAAATACTTTACTGTTCCTTAGTCTAGAGAGTGAGTGTAAAGTAAAATATTATTCTCACTGTTTAACTTTTGACATGGTAAGGTCATTTGCTAATTGTCCATTTTGTTGTGCTTTGATGCAAAGTTTATTAATATGTTATTACAATTTAATTATACCAATCTTTAAATAAGATTGGGAGAAATTGAATAATTATTAAATTTTTTTTTTTATAAAAATGTGGAATAATATATTTATAAAAGTAATCTATCTGAATTTTGGGAGATTTCTGAATATTTTTGCTTTTTAGATTTGATTTGGAAACATTTATTGTAGGATATATAAATTTGATTTGAAATTTTATTTAATGTTTATTTATTGTTTAACTTCATGTGTTATTTCTTAAAAATATTTAATATAATAATTTACATTTAAACTGTCTGTTTATATTATGATTAAATATTCAGTTTCGGCAGTTACAGTATGTGTAGGAGTAGCATATTATTACAGGATTATTTCATATCCCTTAGAAAAGCATTATTTGGTATAAAAAGAATTTGATTTTTGATGCTGGAAAATTTAAAATTAGGAATTTTATTGTGAAAGACAATAAAATTTTCTTTTGTCAATTATTATATAGTTAACATATATTACTTCATAATTAAAAGAATGATGCATTAAAATTTAAGGAAGCAATGAAATATTTTGTTTTAAGTTAACATTATTATTATTGTTATTTGAGTGAGGTGACCTTTTCATGATGTACCGTGATGATTTATGTAATCACATCCTTCTGGTATAAATGTTGATACTCATTGTATTTGGAATCAGTATAAATTCATTAATCATTCATTCATAGTATATTCATTAATCTTCGAGTCATAGAAGTATTCCACCTTTTAAACCTTGGGGAATGCTTTGAGCATACCATTTTTTTTTATGGAACCTCTTGGGCAAAGAGAAGAAAAAACAGGATTTCAAAACTTTATCCCACTGAAATTTACAAAATTATTATTGCATCCATATTTTATCGCAATAGAATTGTCTTAATAAGATAATAAATGGTAAGATATCTAACGAGTATTTTTTGTGTGTGTGTAAGTTTTCTAAAATATATTCTATGAATAATTAACTAAAGCAACAATATTTTAAATTGCAACAAATTAGTAAAAAGATTTTTTTTTAATGAATTAGTGTGATTGTCTTTTATTGCAAAGTATTTTTACGTCTTGAATAATTGTTGAAATTTGTAATCTAATGCATCTTCATTATTCAATCTGTTTCTATAATTTGTTTTTGTTGCAGCATACAATGAGAATGATTTTTCGCATACATAGGTTGAAACATATAACATGACATTAATGTTTCACAGAGCTTTTGGCAATTTCAGGATATAATTTTCTAATTTCAATCCAAAAATGCATGATATCAACTTGACTAAAATATAGTTTCAATTGAGTGTCGGGTGATTTATCAATTTGTTGTTCTCTTTCTTTAGTGAGAATTTGGAGGTATCACAGTCTTGAGAACGATTTTGGATCCAAGATAATTTTTCTTTTTGAACAGGAAAATATTCATGAAATGTTTTTGGCAGATCTGATTAATGTTGGATCAAACAAATTTTTACATTTTTATCCATATTAGTGTTTCCATCTGCTAAAATATTGTGTAAATTAGGAAAGTATTCAATGTTATCTTCAAAAAAGCAATCTGCTCCAAATTTCAATTTTAAAAGGCTGGCCTCAATTTTACTTTATATCTTGAAAATAGTGAAATAAGTGGACAAACAAGTGTGCGATTCTTTACCTGAGTCAAAGAATGGAGACTAATATGAGATCTAATGCGTCTCAATTACATATGACTTTTACAATTTTTACTAAAATTTTGACGCTTTAATGAAGCAAATAGTGATCTCTTGTGGAATTCCTGTCAAAGTTCCAGGAAACCCTAGGGTTCAGTGGAAACCAGGTTGAAGACCTCTGTTATAGTCTATAATGTATAAGTATTTATGTTTGCTATTGACTCTTTCTAGTTCAGTTTTTATTTTTCCAAAGAACAATATTTGAAATCTTTCATCAATCATTATTCGTTATTTATGAAACTTCTTTTTAAATTATGGTGAAAAATGTGCCAATTTTTTTAAATTTTAGGATTTATTGTTACATCTCTTTAAATTGCTAAAAATAATTGAGCCATTCATTGTAATAAATAGTAGTTCACTTTAAAAACTGTTCAGTGCTGGAATTTGAAAATTTATTATTTTACCTGGAAATAGTTAATTTAAATCAAGATATTGATGAAGGAATTTTACTTACTATCATGTGACTTTAATACAGTCGAACCCCATTAACTTGGGGTTTTACCATGACTCTCTTTGTATGAGATTTAGATTAATCTTTTTTCAGATGATGTCTGGATTTCCTATTACAGAAGGACATTTTTCTTTCTATTTTATATACTGTGGGAATGGCATGCCTTGCAGTTCCAATTTGCAAAAGCAAACTTTAAAATGAGAGACACTTACAAATGAGCACAATAAAAGTGCTGGAGTAGAGTTAGAATTTTTTACAAAATCAGAATCTGCAGCCCTCAGATCATAGATTGCAGATGGTGACATTCATCACAAAACAGAGAAATTAAAAATATAGTTAAGTGCAAATACACAAAAAGGTTGTCTTTGATATGCCTCCTTTGAAAGTTTGGGCTTAAGAGTAAATGAACCATTTTAATACTTTTTATTTATCTTTTTTGGATTTAAATTTTGAATGGTTATATATATCACAATTTCTCAGAAAGTGAAATTTTTCAGTTTTTAAATATTATTTTCTAGAGAACTTGGTGAGTGAGATTAGCTGTAAATTCATATTGATAGAATTTGTATTACTATTCAATTTATATTACTACTGCGACTTGCAATTCAATTAATAGTTTTGTAATCACAGACACCCCCAACTGTATGCATTCTTTTTTTTCTTCTCAAAAATCTATTTGCAATCAAGTAATGAAATTATCATCAATATATTACCATAATATGTAGCATTAAAAGTTTGTTCTTTTTAGGGAAACTTGGGACGTTCAGACGAAGAGATTGCTGCTGAAATGTTGGCTAATCATTTAAGATGCAATAGTAGTTTCATTCATGATCTTTTTCAAGGCCAGTTTCGTTCCTCCTTATGTTGCCTAGGTTGTGGTCGATTTAGTAATACTTTTGATCCATACCTCTGTGTTTCACTACCAATTCCATGTTCACATTCCATTCCAGTTTTCCTCCATATAGTATTTTTAGATGAAAAAGTTAAAATGGTTAGTATAAATTTATTTTTATTTCATTCTGTGTGTAGCAATATTTATGAAGCTTTGTGATACTTTATTTGAAATAAGGTTTGCAAATCACCTATTATCTATTCACGTTTTTGAACTGTTCTCCCGGAATGTAAATTTTAACAGTTTATCTGTTTTTATGTTACATAACATTTCTCATTTCCAGCTGAACATCTTTTAAAAAGTAGTTGGAATCCTGCTTTCCAGAATCATACATGTGTATTTTATTTGTCATTTGTAGTTAAATTATTTTTAAAAGTATATATATGCTTTTTAGTTGATTTTAATGTAATCTTTTTTTTTTTTTTTTTTTTTTTTACCTACCTAAGAATCTTTTCATGAAAGGCAGTTACATCATTGTGTCATTATTATTTTTTTTTTTGTAAATAAATGACTTTAAAGTAGATCTTATATTAATTGAAGTATTTTTGAGAATGAGAAAGGGAAATTGAGATTTGCTCATTGGTCAATGTAAGAATATGTTTTCTTAGTATTTTTTTTTGTTGCATTAAATATGATTGTGATCTTAGCTATATGTATTCTTCTGTAGACAAAAGTTGGAGTATTGGTTGATGCTCAAGCTAATGTTTATGATCTTCGAGAAAAGTTGAATATGTCTTTTAAAACATCCAAAGACAATGTAAGTTTTAATATTTATTCTTGTGCATTTGTTATCATTTAATATAAGAAATAAAATTTATATGTAAATTTTTAGAAAATAACAATATTTGAATTATGTACTGTAGAATTTTTAAGCAAAGAAAAAAATTGATTTTGTGCTTGATTGATATAACATTTTTGTGACCAAGAAAATCTTGTTTAATGATGTATTCTTCTTATGTGTGTATATTTGTAAAATTAAGGATGTGTGTGTTTAACATGCGGTGGAATTAGTATGGTATTTTCACTTTGTCTTTTTATAAATATTTTAAATAATTTTTAAAAACATATTTCCTTCAACTTTAGAACATTCTTTTATTTGATTACAACATAGTAATTATTTGTTATAATTTTTAAATCTAAATTGAAACTGTAAATTCTAGGTGGTTGTGAAATTCAAGCTGCGAATTTTTCAGTTATTGCATAATAATGTTTTCTGTATATGTTTTTAATAACTAATAAATTTTATTCATTGTACATAGTTACATTTATTTTAAAAGTAAAATTTCGGAAAAAAGTTCAAGGGAATATTTGCTAGGGGGATGCATTTATTTCATTGGTATATATTAAGCTTCTCCTTAGGATATTGCTGTTGAATATGATTATGTATGTATGTGTAATGAGAAGGTAAACATTATAGTATTTATATTCAGATTTAGAATTAATCAAAACTTATTATTTTTAGCATGAGCTATTAACTTTTTTGCTGTGTATGTAGGTAAAGTATTCTTAAATTTCTTGTAGTGTATACAGTGCTTTGTCTTCAGATGGAAGTAATTTCACAAAATCTGAGACCCATCTTAGAGAAACTCTTTTGTGTATTCACTAGGTATGATGCATGATCATCATATATGTTTCCTCCTGTATTTGGAAACATGCATGTTTTCTATTTCCTGAAAATTCAGTTATTACACTGAATGCATTCAAATTGTTCATATTTAGCAAAGTTTGTCATCTAACAATACAATGTTTCTTTGAAATAAAAATCTGTCAATGTGTGATAGAGCATGTCATTGTTGTTTATGTGATTTTGAAAGTAAAAAGCATTTCTAGTATTGAAAAGTTTAGTTGTAAAATTTGTGTAATTTTTTTTTTTTTTTTTGTAGTTTTAGATGTGTTCTAGTCAACATAAAATTTGCATTGAAGGAAAAGTGATGTGATTGAAATGATAATGAGTTTTTTTTTCACTTTATTTGTAAATCTAAGTTTTGAATGCTAGATGTTTTTTGTGTTTTTTTTTTTTTTTTTAAATTAGTATATGTTTTATATTTTGTACATTATGGATTTTTCTTTTGTTTTGTCATGTAGTTATGTTATAGGGTTGATAAGCATTTTAAACAAAATAAAATTCCTTATTAATATTAAATTATATCCTTATATTGATTTATTCTGCTTGTATTATATGCATTAAGTGTATCCATATATATGTGTTGCATTTATGTTCATTAAAATGTTCTTGATATTAATTTACCTGAGAATTTACATTTAATACTCTTCATAATTTTAATGATGTCATTGTATTCTGATTAATTTTTGAAATATATGTTTCATTTTGTGCCCAAATTTGCTAAAGAAGTAACTTTTGAAATTTCAAATGTAAGAAATTCTATTTGTAATATTTAAGAGTATATTAAAAATGTGTTATTAAATTATCTTATTTTAATTTAAATCTTTAAATATCACTGTTCCAAATATTTGATTAGTTTTTTTTTCCTTCTCTCCAGCTATTAATTTTGGAAATTATTAATGGGAAGTTTCAAAGAACTTTTTGTGATACTGATATTGTCAGTGATTTTAAAGACAGTAAAAACTTGTTTGCCATAGAAGTTCCATCGAGAAATAATGTTAGCATGGAAAGTGAAAAAATTTCATTGGTCATCATTAATAAAATTGAATATGAAGCTGGTTATGAAATGTGAGTATAATAAAATTTTTTTTCTTCATAAGATATTTAAAATTCAGCCTATCTTTCAGATGATTAATATACAATTTATACATGAAAAGTGTTTTTAAAAATCGATTAGAAATGGTTTTCCCTCATTCATTTCTGCATTAAGTTAATTCAAATTTTAAATAGAAAGTTTGTTTGCCTTGTCTATGTAGTTTTATTTTTTTTTAAAATTATTTTTTTTTTGTAAATTGGTATTGAAGTTCTTTCACACGTTTTCCTAGTGTTACAGTGAGCTTTAGATCAAAAGAAAAATTTTTCATGCTTATTGAATAATATTATAATAATCTATAGTAATTTGATACTATAATTATCTAAAGTAAACTTGATAAAATTTTAAAACTTTTATGTAACATTCAAGTAAAAGTGCATTATATTCTTAACATGAGCGATTTCTTTTCACTTTACAATTGTATGTGATAGCTATAAGAGAATTAATTGTTAAATTTTAGGAACAGAATACTTGATACAATAGTATTTTAATAGATTCATTTTCATCAATGTATTTCATTTCTTGAAGTGAAGTTAAAATGTTTTAAGATTTGTTTTATGAAAGTGGTTTCAAAATTTGTAAAGGATTCCACATATCAATTTATTACAAGAGAATAAGCTTATAATTTATTTTAATGTTGTTTTTTATTGATATTTTATTATTTGACATTTAATGGAGAGACTGTTTCTTTTGTAGGTTTTGGAGGCCTTTTGTTCTAGATATGACTAGAGAAGTTAGTTACATTGAACTACAAAAAGAAATATTTGATGCATTGTCTTATCCTTTTAAAAATATCTTTGATTTAGTGAGTGTAACAAATTTGAATCTTATCTTATAAAGAAATTTTCTGAAAAATTGTACATTTGATATGGAGTGAAGATTTTTTTGTATCTTTATTGATTATAAGTCATAAATAATGTTACTCCATAAATATTTCTGATTTGTATTAAATAGTTTTAGTTCTTATGTTATGTCAATTTTAAAATTGAATTATTTTGTTATATGTAGTGAATATTTATTTATACATGTGTTTCTGGTAAGTTTCTCATTTTGTTTAGATGAATGCTAAATAAAAACAAGATTTTGTTTCTATTTTTACTGAAAAATATAACTTACTTCAATTCATGAATAATCAAAGGAATAAAAACTCCAATTAGAGATAAGTTCAAAATATATGTAGATTGTTATTGGTCTAACCTTTAGTAATTTTAACTCTTGATGGTTAAAAACAATTTTTTATGAATTATATTTAGTGTAATTAAACTGATATTAATATTTATTGTAATTAAATATGTGATGAACCAGTCACATCATTGTTGTAAATATTTATATATTTGAAAGTGCAGTGACTTACTGTTATATCTCAGTGTCTCAATAATTAAAATATTTGAAAATATGAAATTTTTGGCTAGAATGTAAACAAGGTTTAGTAAATTTTAATGTTAAGTAATGCAAATGACTGATCAGAATTTTCTCAATGCATGTTATTAAAATAATATAGGGTATTCATAAAAGATTATCAATTTTAAAGAAGTAAAAGTGTGCATCAAAACAAGTATAATTCGTAAAGTATTGTTGAGTTCGAAATGGAATGGACTGTTTCTGTAAGACACTTAAATAAGTTTCCAAACCATAAATGTTTAGGCTTTCTCTGGTTGAACTACCTAGGTATACCATTTTCTTCTGTTAAGAAAAATCTTTAAGGCAGTTTCTGTAGCATTCTTTTGGGTAATCATTTGCAATTTAAACTTTTGGGAGAATAAAGATGGTGTGTATTTCACCTATGGACCTCAAAAGATTCATCCATGATACTTCCATTGAGTCAGAAAAAGTTTTTTTTTGTACTTAAATTTTAGTTGCAGTTTCAGAAATGCTTAAAATGATTGATAATTTCTTTGAACTTCATCAGTTTTTTCACCATGGTTGCAAGATGTGAATTACAGTTAAAATATAATTCTTTTGCAATTACAGTATTTATATTTTATTTTGTATCTTCTTAATCTTTTTTTCCTTCTTCCTCACTTGTTTAATTTCAACATCAAACACCCTTTACCACTTTTATATTTTATTTCAGACCTTGTACGTTATTATGAAAAATGTATGTTTGGATGTGTACAACTGTTGCGTAAAATTAATACCATCTTTTGTGAATTATCCTGTGTATTATATCAGGTTTTACCTTTGTTTTAAATTTATAATAATGTTGATATTTTTTTATTTATTGAAACATTTATATAATTAATACTGTTTACTCTATATAGCACAGTTATGTTTCTGAAAAATGCTGTGTTAAACGGAAAAAAAAAAAAATAGTTAGTGTCCAAAAATTAGAAAAGCATACTATTATATTTTGTAATTAAGATGAATTTATTTACTAAAGCAATTTTCAGCATAATTGTTACATATTTATATGCATTAAGTAATGTTTCCTTCATTATTGTTACTAAACACCATTAACTTTAATGATTTAAAATTATTCATCAATTAAATTTAATCATCCTCTGAAATTTTTCCTGCATTAAATTGAGTTCTGTGCTCTCTCTCTCTCTCTTTTTTTTGCAAAAAACATTATTTTACATTGCTTGCTTTTTAGAAGGAGATCGTGAACAATTCTATAAATTATGCCACTTGTAGACTTGTTTCTTCTTTGAACTTTAAACTTATTTCTATTGAATTGTTTTCATTTTGGAAATATAATTTCAACTGTTTGGCTATGTCTAGGTGTTATTTAATTGGTAAACATGATATAATATACATGTTCATATGAAATATTGCCAATGAGATACCTTTTGTACTTAAAAAGCTTTTATTTAATTCCCTGCTACGTAGGGATTTCCCTAATTTTGAGATGGCCTCGGGCTCATAGCCAGTGGTTTTTATCGAATTGTGGGTTTAATCTGGGATGCCATTAAAGACCCACTGTGTAGCTGGAGCTTATGCACATTTAATTTGTTGAGGCTCAAATTCCTCCCGTTGGTGTGGTGTGTAAGTTAGAGGGGTGTCAGCTCAGACGTTGTCTTTGTCACTTGACAGATGTTCAAAATTATGAGATCCATCACCTTGTGTTGCTTTTAGAGGATGTTAACAAAAAACCATTTGAACAACCCCTAATTTTGAGTGTTTTGTTTGTAAACATTAATTACATTGTTTAGGATTTATTTAATTCTCAGACTATGTTCTAAAGATGCTGCGTTGAATGGGGGTTTACCCAATTCTCGAAACATGTTGTAGGAAAGCCATGCTATAACAGGGTTACCCTTACATTATAAAGCAATTAGTTATTAGAGTACAGTGATTGAATGTATAGTTGTAAAAAAAATTGATTCGTTAAAGATTAATCTGGTAAATTAAATATTTTTTTAAAAACTCTATTGTAATATTTCAATAAATGTTTTTTTTTCATAGGATTTAAAGAATTGTTTTTCCTTGAGCATTGATGATGGTGAACCTATTAATGAAACCATATGTTCTTCTGTGGATATGCCATTATATATGCCTGCCATAGATAAAGCATTAATGTTATGTCTTGAAGGAATTCCTCATGTAAAGCTTTCCATTGTCTGGAATAAAGTTTCCAAAGATATGTGAGTTAAGATTCTTATTAAACTTAGTTTTAAATTATCAATATGAGCATTGTATGATTGTATCTGTTTTTATGAGTGTGTAATTGAATATCTCTAATCATTGCTGTTTTAAACTTCATCTCCTTTTAAAATGTTTGAAAGACATAAGATTTGAAGGTAGAACAGATTAGAGCTTTTTAATTTTAATAAAGCACAAAATTTAAAATGAATAAATATTTTATAATATCAATTTTTTTTTTTTAAAAAAATTATTATTCAGATTTTGTTTCAGATTTCCAACCGAGCTGAATTTTATTGAGTTGCATTCATCTATTGAAAATGTAATTAATTCTAGAAAGCAATCTGATGAAATTACTCTGCATGAATGCTTTGATTTGTATTTTAATGAAGAAAGAGTAAGTATAAATTACTTTTTAAAAATATAAGTTATCGGAATCTCTTTCTTTTACTCAAATAATTCACACAGAAATTTGCATCAGTAAGAAAAATAATTATTTATAAATAAAAAAGTTTAAAATTCATCAATTTTTTCTGTTAAATAATTTTTATCATTCTATGAACCTAAAAATTATCTAACATCTAAGACTTTTGTATGTTTTTCAGATTATAACTGTATTTTATCTGTTTTGTTGCTTTGTCCAATATCTCTCTTTGTAATTTAATTTTATAAAATTTTAATACTTATGGTTAATATACAGTAAGCGTCTTTAGTCTTATTTCAATAAATGTCTCTGAAAAAAAAAAAAAAATTGAATCATATATTATTTGCTTTTTGAAAAGATAGTAAACCTCATTTTTTATAGTATTTATGTTCCTTAATTTTTATCTATATTAAAAAATATTGAATATCTCTAAACTTATAATTTTCAGTTAGAAAGTGAGGATGCTTGGGTATGTGCCTATTGTCATCATCGTTTACCGTGTGTCAAATCACTTAGTTTATGGACTATACCTGATGTATTCATTGTCCATTTAAAAAGATTCCGTCAGGTGAGTATTTATATCTAGTAATGTAATTTGTATTTCCTCAAGTCTGGTTACAAAAAATATTTTTCTTTAACATTATTTCAATTATGTTTAATGTTTTTCTTGAACATTATCAAAACTAATTTTCATTAATCAAAAATGGTTGTATTATGTGATATTTTATGTATCGGGTTCTTTTATTTAATACCAAATGAGAATTATGAAATGAAAATTTCAATAATATTACATTTTTGCAATATTATTCAATTTTAAATTACCTTGAAATTTTCCTATTAAAGAAAAACCAGAATAATTTTTTTTAAAAAAATTTGCTTATTTTAGTGTGAAAAGTATAAAAATATTTTCTTGTTCTTTACTTCATATTTGTTCTTTGTTGCATACCTAAGATTTTAGAGAAAACTATTGTATGCATGTTAAAAAGTTCCTTTCTGTTGTTTACAACTGTGTGATGTTATTTTCTTTTTAAATGTCATGTTCTTTATGTGCCTTAAAAATTATCATGCACTACTTTGTTATTAATTTTGCATCTTTTTGGTTTAATTGAAATTAAATGAAAAGTACCTAGTTGTACAATTGTCTTTAATAATATAATTTTAAAATTGTATAAACTTTTGTTTTATATGATTGTATTTAATGTATTATGTGTTTCTTTACAGTCTTCTACTCAAAGAGTGAAAATTATGACTTCTGTAAAGTTCCCACTCTCAGGGCTAGATATGAACCCATATGTAGCAGCCAGAAATCAAAATATGCAACAAATACATAATAGCTCATTAACTTCACTTACATTTTGGTCCCCTTGGAAAAGGCCCAGATATCGCCCTTATTCTCGTTATGAAGATAATATATATGAATTGTATGCTGTTTCCAATCACCATGGTAGCATGCAAGGTGGCCACTATACTGGTATATTATGTTGAATTTTTGGGATTGTTATTTTTGATAGCTAACTAAAATTGTGTTTAATGTTGATTTCTTACTTTTTTGATGATATGTATTCTGTAACTTTTCCCTTTGAAGTTGCATTTGTTATTAATTTAGCTCACTCACAGTTTCTTGTGCATTTGAACTATGTAGTATAAAATAAATTATTAGAATGAAACTATTTCTGTTTATTTTTGATTAAAATTTCTTATATATAATTGAATCTTATTTTGTGATGGTAGAATTTTATTATAATATTTATATAGAAATAATTAAAAGATTATGATCTTGTAAAACTTCTTTCCTCATTGAATGTATGAGTTCTTATTTTATGAGCATTTTATATTTTTAGACAGATGTATTGATTCATTTAATTCAAATAATTTAAAGTTTCTAAATGAAGATTATCATCATAGCATTTAGGTATTTTTCTACTTCTATCTTACTAAAGAGCTTATAAAATTTTGTAATTATAAAGTGTTAAATTACACTCTTTTAGTTTTGAATAAATATGCCATCTGATATGTTTTAATCAATAAGAAAAATGTAAGTTACTTCTCTAAAAGAAACTGCAGTGGTTTCCAAAAATTAGGGAGAAGTCAGAAAAAATTTGGACTCTTGTTTAAAATTCTGTCAAATATGAAAGTTCATGAAATTTCCCTTTGACCATGAAAGTTGGCTCAATTCCAGTTGAACTTGCACTAATAATTGTGGTTGTAAAAATTCCTAATTCTATTCAACATCCACCTTATGTGGGGAGGCCTTTTAAATTCATCTTATATAATTGTGGTTAATTTTGAAATTTTTTACTTTTGAAGCTCTTAATGCTTCAGTTTTACAAGCTTTCCAAGAGAATGAGAAAGGATGGATCCTTCAATATGTTCTTTTATTGCTTGGAAAAAGATGTTCATTGTTCTTCCATTCTATTCTGTAATAGGTAGGTCCCAAATTTGTATGATTTTTTTTCTAAAATACGAGATGAAAAAACAGAAATAGCAATTAATCTTTTAAAGACAAGTACATATATTATTAAGATGAATATTTGGTATAATTGATGCACAATTGTGATGATACGCAGACTGCTTACAAGCAATCAATAAATTTTTTGATTGCTTGTAAGCAGTTATGAGAACAATGTTATGAGAATTTTAAATAAATTTTGGATACAATGTTATGAGAACTCTTTCAGAACATGGTTAGATGTGTGTTCTAAGCAATGGTCAATGATGTTATTGATATCATTTTGTAATGCAGTACTGTTTAGAAAAGAAAGAGAAAATATCGTCAGCTATTGGAACTTGTCTGCATGAATGATGTGGAGTCAACAACTGATATAAATAGCTTTTAACGGAGTTGCAATAACATTTAAGAAGTTTATTTTTAATCTCTTGGTACGAATTGATAAGTCATTTTTTTAGTTTTGTTTTTAATCACAAATAGTAAATATTTATTGTATGCTAGGCATTCTCTCTACTGGGAAACTCTAATAATTGTAAAGTCAGTGGGGGATTTTTGGGGAAATATTCTGTATTTCCGTAGGAAGTACAATGTTGATCTTTGTGCAGAATATTGCTTTGAGAGTGAGTAATAGTTGGGGCTTATAGCACAAGAACCAAATTTGACCATGCTGTACCAAAGAGTAAAGCCATGAGAGAGATAGGAAAATGATTGATAAAAAGGAGGGTCGAAAATAAAGAAAGATTGCTTGAATTTGCTCATTTTTTTGTTTGAAACTCAATTCACAGTTTATGAACAGAAGGGTTCATATTGAACAATCTCGATACATATGATTGATTCTTCCTGTTACCCCCCCCCCTCCCCAGTTGCACACCTTCAAAATTCTTCAGATAAATGTCAAATTCTCAAATCTAAAAAATATTTGGAAATTTCACTCGGAAATGGAAATTTCACTTCAAATTTTCTGCATGCTGAAACTGCAGATTTTTTTTAAAACCAGTTTTTTGGGATGTCTCCTATAAAGTTAAATTAAAGCAACCCTTTTAATTTGTTTATCATATTCTGAAATTTTTTTTTTATATACACTATGTAATTTGTTTGAAAAATTACTTATTTTTGATGGAATAATCAGACTTTTTCTTAATTTTTGGGATCCAGTGTAGTTATATTCATTCTATTTCTGTGCCATGTATATTCACATTATATATTATTGCTATTTAATATGTTATTTTTTCCTATGTAATTGCTAGAAAGCTTTTTATCTGTAAAAAGTTTTGCTGAATTAAAAAACAAAACTAATTGAAAAAATTATTTATCAGCTTATTGTAGAAATCCTGTAAATGGTCATTGGTATCACTATGATGATACCAAAGTTCAAGAGGTTCCAGTTAATGAAGTAATTTCTGCCGATGCATATATTCTGTTTTATCAAAGGAGTACCTCAACTTTACACTCTTGTGCTTCATCTTCATCTTCAGGGTATAGTAGTGCCTCTTCCACTTACTCTGTGGGACCTGAACACTGGGCATTTCATATGGCATCATTTTTTCGAGATATTCCTCTTACTAGTAAAAGTCAGGATAGTTTGTATGATGCAGGTTAGTAAAAAATTTCTAATGTATAATTAATGATATTTTTTGAAAAATAATTTTGCAAGAATGAAAACTCATTAATGAACATTTGTTTGATCATTTCAATAACTATCATTCAATTTCATTTCAATGCTTCATTACCAATGAATGATATCTTGAGCATTAAAAAAAATGCTTTTACAAATCTAAATTATTATGATTTTACATTTGATTGGATTACTTTAATAATGCTTATTAAGTTGTTTTTTTTTAAATAATTTCCTTATTCGATTAATGATTACTTTTCAATTAAATTTATTTACATACTATTGATTACTAATTATTTTTTTTGCTGTGTCAAGTAAATTTTGTGCTTTGAACTCCTTTTATTATTGAAATTATTAAATGCAGAAAATTTGTATTTTATGATGATAAATATAAGAATGATTCTTTTGTACTTAGATCATCGAAGAAAATGAAGTTTTAAAAATAAACTATTTTTAAAGAAATAGAAATATGAATAAATTAACATAATTACATTATTCATTAAAATAGTATTTATTATTTTATTCAGATAAGGTATGGTTTGTATTTCAACGATTTCTTTCTGTTAGGAAAATTTTATTTTTATAATAGGTTTTAAAATCAATCTTATTTGTTATCAAGATGTCATGCAATTTAATCATTCTTTAAATCTTAGTTTATTATGGCTTTTAACCTTATGTTTTTACGACTGATTACAAATTTTAGTGTTAACATAAGATTTATCAAGTTTTATATGACTTGTTTTGTTTCCAATAATTAAAGATAATATGTATTTTATATGTACGATGATATTCTCTGTGCGTCAAAAGTACAGTTTTTACTAGCTCTTGGCATTTGATTATTGTTTTTAAGGTTACTGGGTCATAAGTAATTATATTTGATATAATCATAGTTTTGCATACATTGAGTAATTTGGAAATAAAACAATTTTAATTAGGTACAAAATATTTTTCATGCTGGTACTAAAAATGTAGTGCTGTGTTGCTAAAATTGCATGTAGTGATTATCTTGTGAGGCAACTTATTTGAAAAGTCTTGAAATGGAGACAGTAATTAGCAATGCTAATATTTAAAACAATAGCAAAAAAAAAGTTTTTTTTTTTTTTTTAAATACTTGTTTCATTTTTTACCCTTTGAGGGATAGTATATATATATAAAAAAATTAAATTTTTGCTACAATTCGTCTGATATGCATTAATAATGTTAAAAGGACTCAATATCAAGTGGTAAAATTAATTTTTGTTTATTTCTCGATTTTTAAGATCCAATATAAATAACATACCACTGCCCCTGTAGGACATCTTATTTGTACAGTCCCTGTTTCATATTCCTTTGAAGAAATAATAAATACTTTCATAAAAAATATTATTTTAGTTAATTTAGCAAATATTAAGATCACAAAACACTTTTGAAAAAATTAGAACTTTATGATGATGTATTTTTATTTCTAAGTGATAATTTGTGCAAAAATATGTTGAATTAATTTAAGTATAGCTTTTTTAAACATATATAATTTTCATAGTTTAATGCTAAAACTATATTATAAACTTAATAAGCCAAATTTAATTGAAATATATATATAAATTTATTTAAAATAAGGCATATTTTTTATTGCACAAACTGAAGTGAAATTTTCTTTCTTACTTATGTCTGAAGATAACTCTGATCCATCAGAAGGGAGCTCTTCATACAAAGCAAGTTCGTTCTCAATTGAAAGTCCCTGTGTAGGCATTCTTTTAAAGATATATATTTGAATATATCTAGTTAAAAAATTAATTAAAACTAGATTATAAAGCTACTTTAAATAAAATTAGAATCTTTCTGAAATAATTATACACACTAGTATACGAAATTTGAAACAGTCACAATAATAAAATAAAAATATGAATTCAATGAACTCTAGATAAAACTAAAATTCTGTTCATTGTATGGTCTCTGTAAAAGTTCAAAAACCAGGCATCCATGATAATTGAACCACTGTAGTGACTTTAATAAAATGGGAGGAGTATCTGTGGATATGCTTTGATATGATCTCATCTAACCTTAGCTTTGACGTAACTATTTTTTTGTATATATCAACATACAGAAAATTCCATTACAGTATGACCAATAATTTGATTTTTATGAGCACAAATCAAGGACTGAGAGCAAGTGAAGCACCTTATTACAAACCTAGAACATTGTTACTAAAATTTGATGTTGTGGAAGCATGGAGAAAAATAAATTCGTTTATCACTTTTCTTGTTGTATTATTAAATTTAAGTTGTGTACAAAGTTTTAAGTTTGATACTTTTTTTTTCGGAAATAGTTTTTATTTAAAAATCAGTCACATATGGTACGTTATTTATATATTATTCCATAGGTCAGTCAGAAAGTTAGTTGCATTATTTAGTAAAACCTTTCAGTCAAAGGCTATTTTGATGAAACTGTATTGCAACACTTCAGACATTTATCTTTATCATATGATGTATTGGCTTTCACAAGGGTATTTTATTTTTTCTGATAGTCAATAATCAGTTGTAAACATGTCTCGACAACTGCAAGTGACATCCTATTTGGAAATGCTTGCTTTTATTCGTTTTTGTGGGCAAAAAGGTGCTGCTGCATTGAAATTTATCAGCAGTTGCATGAAGTGTATGGGGAAAATGTAATGTCACATTCAACTATCACAAAGCGGTGCAACATGTTTGAGAACAGACATACACGTATTGACAAAGCTGAGTGCGAGGCTTGATCATGCATCAACTGTGACAAATTCTGAAATTGTTGCTAAAATGAGTGAATGCATTCTTGCAAACAGATGTATAACAATAGATGAAATCTCAAAAGAATTGGATAAAAGTGTGCATAAAATTATTGCTGATCACCTTCAATTTCATAAAATTTGTGCTTGATGGGGTCTTTTCTATTGACAGAGGAACATAAAGGGAAGCATTTTGAAAGTGCGTTTGCATTTCTGCAACATTACCAAAATGAAGCAAATGAGTTTTTGTACACAAATGTGATCGGTGAGGATACTTTTCATCTGAAATGTAGTGCAGCTCCCTTGAGTGCATTCCATTTCCTTGACTGGAACAAACTGTTCCATCTGTGGGAAAGATGATGATGATGCTTTTTTTCGTCAGAGAAGGTGTGGTGCATACAGAGTTCATGCCAAAGGGTCCCACAAATAAAGCATCTTTTTATTGTGAAACATTTAGACGATTGCGACAATCACTTAAAAATTGAGGTCCAGATAAACTATAGAAAGGCTTTGTGCTCTTGCATGACAATGCAAGTCTAAATGTAGCAAAACAAATGGGCAGACTTCCGAAAAAGTTTAGGAGGGAAGTGAGGGATCATTCTCCTTATAGTCCAGACCTTTCACCTTGTGACTTCCATGTTTTTGGTCCCATGAAAGAAGAACTTTTACAGTGACGATACAATTCAGAAATGAAAGCTGTAACCCAAGAATGGTTATCAGGCTTTGGAGGGGATTTCTTTGTAGAAGGCATAAAAAAAACTTGTACCATGCTTCGACAAATACTTAAATAACAGAGGTAGTTATGTTGAAATGTAGATTTTGAATGGAACTTGAAAATACAAATAAAGTTACTTGAAAATTTCTATCCTGTTTTGTTTTCTTAAGCAGTGCAACTAACTTTTTGACTGACTCTCATACATATATTAAATTTTTAACATCTGGAAATCAATGTAACTTTATTTTAGAAAACAATTTTAATAATTTAATTGCTTCATTTTAATTAAAACATACTTACAATATTAATAGGAAAAACAGCATCCTTAGATCGAAGAACAACTTCCTTACACCGTCCATTTGATCGATCTTTGAAAGCATACTCTACATTGTGTCCACCTGTTATTGACAGAATCAATACTACAAAACTGGATTTGACTGAGAGCAATATTTGCTATAAGGAACTGAAACCTGAACCGAAGACTGAAATTCCTCCTCCTCCACCACCACCTCCAGCAAAGCATTATTGGACTGTTACATCAGTGTAACAGATAATTGTAAGATGGTTTTAAGTTAGTATGATATAAACACAGGTCTCTCAAGATGTTAGAATAAACTCCTGAAAAGTTCTTTTTCTTATTAAGATATAAAAAGTATGCAAATTAATATGCATAGCTACTTTAAAAAATATTTTTGTAGTGTTCTATGAAGTTGTACTGATAAATATCAATTCTCTTTTCCTTTCTTGTTATATTTTTATAACAATTCATAAACTGGCTTAGCCAAATATTAGCATTTATCCTAAATATAACTAAGGAATAATTTAATGTTGTAGAGTTGAAACAATGTTTGCTTCCTGTTTTGTATTAGCCAGATTGAACCCAATTGTCTAACCAAAACAAGAATGGTAAAAAAACTAGTTTCACTCCTAACATGATACATAACTCAGGAGAGAAGGAAGGAGGTGGGATGGAGATAATGGATTTAAAAGCATTTATACTTTTAAAATGCTTGAAAATCATAGTTTTAAATATCTATCATTGGATAAGAAAGGAAAATATATAAAAGTTGAGTTTTTTTAAAATTGAAATGGGAACCTCTGAGATATAATTTAAATATTTTTAATCCATTAATAATTGCTTTTTTCAGGAGCTTAATTCAGATTGTGAATATGTTGATCCCTCCCTCTGTAATAAAATACTGATTTTTTTAGAGGGATTATATATAAATTTCTTGGATAAATAGATTATTTATGAATGAGAGGGATATATAATGTTGATAAAAAATGGTTATTTATGGAAATTTAAGACAGTTTATTCTGTCCATCACAATTGATAATTTTATTCTAATCAAAAGATTTAAATGTGTAAGCATGGATAAAATCGCAGTTGAAACACAATATTTAAATAAGTTTAGTTTAATGGATATAGTTTATTGGTATAGAATTCCATTCTATATAAAATGTTCATAGTGAAATATAATTAAGGTATATGAAAACACTTATTGAACTCTTAAAGATTAAAAAGAATTATTAAGGATGTGAAAATCCTGTGCCTTATATTTACTGACTTTATATTACATATTTAATCAGTTTAAATTAAAGTTTAATAATGTTTGCTATACATTTTGCAAATTCATAAAGGAACAATAAAACTATTTCATACTTATAAAAGAATGTGCATTTGTAAAGAAATGCCTGTAAAGTATGTTTACTTACATTTATAATGCTAATGAGACACTTTCTCATATTTTAATGTTGTGAATTATACTATTTAAACAAAGTAAATAAATGGAAGTGAACACCTATTGCAAATTTTTAGATATTCTTGCATTTCTTTGTAATAAACAGACATTTCAGAGAATTAAATAAACAAATCTGTTGTTAATGAGTTTGAAAAAGTAAATTAATGAATTAAACTCCGGTTATCAAAATACACTTTTAAAAGCATAACTTATTATATAGAATTTAAAAACATTTTGTCTGAGAACATCATACAAAACAAGTAATGTTTTGTATAAAAAAAATGAAATGTCTTTTTTAGTTGAAAATATTTTCTGTTAGTAAGTTTTGGTTTTTGTAAGAAGAGAACTTTTAACAAAACAGACATTTACTTTCAAAGTATGGTTCATATATCTGCAAAGAAAGAAAACAAACAAAAAAGTATAATGTCTTATAATTTCAAAATTGTCATATTCTTCATATTTGTTTATCATAAGATAGCAAAAATATAATTGGATATTCTGTTGAAATGTTTTTAATAAGAATATCATTCTGTAATTATTATGCCATAATTTAGTAAAGTTATATTCTGTTTAATCAAATATATATTTTCAACTTTATTGTTGCTATTAGCCAACATTAAAACAAAATTTTTAAAATTTATATTTAATGAGATTCAAAATTCTATATCAGTGATTCTCAATATATTTTTTTTTGATATATCCCTGGGCAAGTAATTGAGATTTGTAATCCCCAATTTAAATGGTTAATTATGCTTTGAATGTATAATTTTATGTTAAGAAATTGGAATATAGTTAGGGTCAGTAACTGAACATTATGTGAATTGTTTCATTAAAAAAAATGTATGTTTTGAGTTTGAGGGGGGTAAAGTTGGAAAATTAAAATTTGTTGATTAAAAAAAAGTGTTTAATTATGAAAATTATAACATTAGTTTAGTTTTACAAAAAAGTTATTTCTGCAACAATAGAGGAGAGGGGGAGGGAAATAAATGAAACAAAGTTAATTTTTGTAACTAGACTGAGTAATGACCATAATGATTCATCTCACAATATACAAGTATTATGTAATTCAAATTAATAGAAACTCTGGGATGATCAATCACCACATTTTAAAAAATAGGAACATTTTTAGGAAACATAGGAAATTTTTTTGAAAAAACTTGTGTATCAACTTTTCAGAATCAGCTAATTTGATTTTTTCCAACTTTTCCCAATTTCATGAGTGACTGAGAAGCTCAACCTGAGTAATACCATAGTTGCTGCACTAGATATTTTATAATTTCTTACCAGTTTCGAATTTTTTTTTTATCTCATTTGTCATTATAAGTTATATATTTATCTTATTAAGATAAACATGTTCTAAGAATAAGGGACTAAATGCTTATATTTGATTACTGATGAAAAATAATGAATTATTTGGACATGAATTCTTTTATCCTATAAAAGTTTGTAAATTTTCCTGTTTTGAAAGCAAAAATTGTTTTTAGATACTTGAAGCATATCAATTGTTCCTGGGGACCATGATATTAATGTTTCACTTATTGTATATTTCTGAAAATTGATATTCATTTCCTTACAAATTGTTGTGGAAACTTCTCTCATGCTGGATTTTCATTACTAAATGAATGAGGTGGAGATTTTAAATAGTGCTTTTGGGATAGTGGGTGCTCATTCTTTTTTGAAATGCCTGCATACCTCCTTTATATTATGAAATACCTGCATTTCTCCTTTATGTACCCTCAGGGATATGCATAATTTATAGTTTTAAGAGAATCATTGATTGAAATAAATGTACAGAGAGAGAGAAAGAGCGATTTTGAACATTAAGAATTTTTAATTTAAAGATAATTAAAATTAGTATTAGGAAAAAAAAAAAAAATTTCACTCTTTTTTAAATCATAAAACTAATTACGGAAACTAAAGTTGCATTTTATTCCACCAATATATATATATGGCTTAAATCAGGTTGTATATCGCCCTCAAAAGTGTAGGAAACTGATTTAATGTATATGTAATTTAAGAAAAAATGCCAAAATGCTTTTTACCTTTTTGCTATTATTTAATACACAATTTTTTAACTTTTATAATTCTATATGCATTTTATATATTTTAATATGTAATGATCCATATTCATATATATATCCTTGTTTATATTTAATGGGAATGAGGTATTTGTTGTGCACATATAATCAAGTTTTAACGTTTTAGTTCAAAATATGTAAATACAACCCAATATATATATAAATGTATTACATATGTTATGTATCCTGTAACAAGTTTTATTTCCATATAGTATATAAATCATGATTGTATTTAAATATATTATTTCCATATGCGATTGTGTAATGTAATCTAGTCAAATTTCATAACATACACATTATTTTATCAAATATAGTTATAATATGCTTATTGAAAGTATTATTTTCCCAAATAATTTTATCAATGTTACGATTTTGTTGATTTTCTTGATGTACATAGATATTTTAAGAATGAAAATGAATTTTTTTTTTTTACTTAAACTAAAACATAAGATATATATATTAAAAAAAAAAAGACCTGAAGTACTTGGGAGGGGGGAAATGTAATTTCAATTATTTTAATCTATTGAAATCTAATTTTATAAATTCCCTTTATTCTAGATTTGAAAGCTCTGATAAAGATACAACATTTTGAAATAGAAAAATTGTATCTTTTTATTACATGTTGAAAATTGATTATAATAAAAATGAAGGGATTTGAAATCATTTTTACCCCCCACCCTCAGGAAACTTTCTTTTAATGTATTGAAAGTTGCACATTTCATGTATTGTTTTACAATATATTTCTTTTAATTGCATCCAATGAAATTTTAGGTATGAAAAGCACAACTTTATTCAAAATTTTCATTTTCTTTACTTTCTAGTGCCATCCAGTTTGTAAATTGTAGTAAATATTTGATTTTTTTAGGCAATAGTAATATATTGCTTTGCAAATTTTGTCTTTAGAAAGAGTTGGTCAATTATGTGTATCAAATCAAAAATGAATCAATCATTAAATTTCTATTTCAATAAATGTTTGTTAAATCATAAATTGCATCACATATCTATTGCATTTAAAAATTGGAATATATTGTTCTGTTGAAGACTTATGGGATGTTTCAAGAATAAGATCAGAAAATTTTTAAAATCTGGTTTAAAATTTAACACTATTTATAGCATACTATTGATTGAAATTATGAAAACATGAATAATGTAGAAACAAATATCTAGTTTTTAAATAAAATGTGAGCTTGAAATAATAACTATTCTTAAATTTCATCACAAGATAAATAATTCTGGTTTTCAAAATGTTTTATTTTCAGTCTCATTCAAATCTAATCAAAAAAATTTTCTTGATAGTTACATAAATATAAGGAAATTAAAAAAATATATAACTCATATGTCCGTATGCATTAATACATTTTTTAAAAATATCATTAGATTAAATTACACCTAATTAGTTATTATTTGTATGAAAATTTAAAATAATTTTACATTAGCTGTTGGAATTTGAATAAATCTTTTCAGAATTTTATAAAATTTTCTATTAAAAATGCAATTGCTTGTAGAAAATATAGTGTTTTGTGATATGCTTGAATTGTACTTAAATAACTTTGATGATTCACATGTGCCTGGTTTTTATTTTTGTTAGTATCTTTTAAAAAGTTTAAGCAAATATTTCAGAGTTGATTGTTTATAACTATGTAATTCTTGTTTTATACAATAATAAATATTAAGTAACAAGCTGTGTCTTTGTTTCATTGATTTTAAACAATATAGTAGCCGCGGTTAGCCTAGCATTTGTGGCCAGTAGTTTTTGTTTTGTCAGTTCGAGTGAGTGACTGGATTTTAATGACGCAAGAGCCAAAGCAGGCTCTTGACGTTTATTTCTTTTCTGAAAAACATTTTAGTTTTTTTTTTTAAAGCTTGGGAGCATTATTTTTTGGGTGTACCTATGGTGGTAAAACCGCTAGGACTAGCCCTGATGTGTGGCAGATTGTGAATTTATTACAAAAGCCAAAACACACACACATTAGCAGTAAAATAACATTTTAGATGTGTGTTGAATGAATGATGAAAAAGGTAGATTGCCCAGTGATTTATCCATTTAGTCTATTGTAAGATGGCTGTCAACTTGCATGTTATGAGTTGTTTTATGGAACTCCTAAATTCTATAGTAAGAAAAGGTGGAAAAAAACACATGATTAGAAAATGAAACTTCGCTTTATTTTGCTGCCTTACTGTTCTTAACAAATGTGCTAGAATACTTGCAATAACATAGTTTGCTTTTATAAGAAAAATATTCATTTATCATAAATTACATTTAGTTTTGAATCAAAACTTCAGCTTACTGTGTGCAATCTTAAGAATAAAATATTTAATCATTTTCCATGAGTACAAGAAAATATAATTAATATCAAGGAAAGAAACATAAATAAAAGTTACAAGGATTGCAAGTAGAATTTAAACAAAGGTTTGACTATTAGTAGTTTGAAATATACATTTACATACACTGTGAACTAATTTATTTGTAATGTCATTGAAAATGAATTTCAATTCCTGAAATACTCCAAAAATTGGCTAGGGAATTGGAGTCAGAGATAAGAGATCAGGTATAAATTACACCTGCACAGCTGAATTTTGGAATTCATACTGGCATTAATATATTTGCGAAAGTTACTTGCTCCATTTTCAGTTTTTTGATACTGCATATTGTTCTGAATCTTAGTACTCCAAAATGCTCAGGAAGTTGAAATATCGTTAACATTTGACCAAAGGTCTTAACTAAATGTTATATTTTTTTATTAAATTTTATGCTTAAAATTTGGAAATAATTTTTATTTTGCATTTCATTTTTCTTAATTATATTGATTTATATCTGTATACATATAGAATATATAATCATATTAGTTAAATTAAATCAAAGTATTTTATATGTAACATGTGACTGTTAATAATACAAGGAAACTTGAATGTGGTTCTCATTGTTTTTTCTCTCTCTGCCCACCTTGATATATACAGTGCTCATCCTTGATCTCAAAAAGTACAGAATTATAAAGTTAGGAAGAGTAAAACCATATTGCTTTGCATAAGGATCTAATTTTTTCCACCTTCAATTGTGAACAAAATTTAGGAAGGGAATTATGAAATGCAATGATTTAAGAGCAAAGAACATAGCATTGTAAAACAAAATGGCACATATGCAGAATTTTTAAAACATTTCCTTTTCTTTTCAAAATCAAACATACTTTTTGCATTTTTAAATGAAGTGGCCCTTGAAAGTTTTATTGTGCAGTTTTAAAAAGATTCAATAACTCATAACCTAAATAATATTAATGTATGATTGTTTTTGTCTTTTTTTTCCGAAGGAATTTGGTTTTGTTTTATTAAAATCGCTCTAAAAGCAACACGAGGGCTATTGGGAACAGACCTCAGTCAAGTGATGAGGATGTTGACAGATTTATCATGCATCAGCTCTGACTACACGGTGGGTCTTTAGTGCCATCAAACTCGCAACTCTACGAAAACCACCGACCATGACACTAGGCTATTGCGACCATTTTCAAAAGGAGAGTGAAAAAATTTCAATGACACAAGTATATTGCTTTTTATTTTAAAATTATATTTCAAGTACTTGTGATATCTGTATTGAAAAAAAAAATATATACATAAAAATCCAATTAACTTTTAAACTGATTTTCTTAGTTTAATCAATGAATTTAAAGACAGGAGAGAAATTTCCTTTTGTCAATTAAATTTCAAAGTGATGCAATAAAATTAAAAACAACAAGAACAAATTCTAATTTATTTTCAAATATTGAAGTAGCTTTTATTTTTAAAATAATTTTGCAAAAAAATGCATGTTCAGTTGAATGAGAAATAATGTTACTCTATTGTTTGAAGATATTCAGGAGCCTATTAAATTTGCAATCTATCTGAAATAGAAAAGAAAAAATGAAATCAGTAAATAAGATTATGATACTTAAAGTACATTAACATGTTTTAAAAATTAATTTCTCCCTTCTTTTAAATACCATTTAATTAAATTACATTAATTAAATGATATATAAAATAAAAAAATTAGCTCAGGTTCAGTTTTTTTAAAAAAAAAAGATTTACAAATGTTTTGTAAAGCATAATCTATTATGAAACCTAATATGATAAACACACATTGCAACAAAAATAATATCGACTATGACATTCTTCAAGCTTAGATTAAATATACCGTACATTTCCTTTGAAACATTATATGCAAAAATAGTACATTATTTAGTATACAAAACTGACAACATACTGAAAGTTTATGATTGGATTGATATCTTAATAATATTTTACTTTGGGTTTTCCATTAAAATTCCAATGAATTGTTATTCAAGAATTAAATTTACAAATCGTAAAATATTAATCACATTCTAAATCCCCCCTCAAAAATACCTTACTGAATTTATAATAAAAGTTTGTGTCAAGGACTTCATTTTTTTTATTTCTTGTAACATCTGATATAAACACATTTACATTATCAAGAATACATGTCGAAATTTTTAATCCTTTTAAAATTCTCAATAAATTTACATTAAAATGTATTGGTTTTTAATTTCACACCTGCTTCAGGTGGAATCCCTACTTACTTTTTTTAATATCTATATAAATTGAAATGTTTCTACCTATTTGTTTTGATTATATCATATAATTTTATGATTTTCATTTGCGAGATTGTTATGAATAAAGAACAAATGAATATTTAGAAAACACCAAAAAGAAAAATATGCATAATGTAGTCTTTGATCTGATGTATATCATACATTTTGTTACGAAACTGGGTTGACACTTCCCTGCAACAATTCTCTGATAGAAGAGAAATTTGCAGAGACTTCATCAGTCACCAAGGAAAGTTTAAGCAATGACCCCCCCCCCTTAACCTTGGTGACGGATTTGGCGATTTTGGTGACAAAAAGAAATTTTTAGAAAATACTGGCATTTAGTTGATATCTCCACTGTGAAGAAAGTTATGGACTTTTCTTGAATTTTCACTGTGACATCTATCTAGCTGGAACATCTATCAATATGCTGAGGGCCTGAGACAGTAGTATGTTGGCACTTGAAAAAGGATCTGCCGAATTAATTTGCGAAAGTGGCCCGTGTCTGTCAGGAACTGTGGAGTGAGTGAGTGACTGTGGATTTTAATGGCGCAAGAGCCAAAGTAGGCTATGCTGCGCGAAACACTCGTTGAATAAAATTTTTTAAAAATATGAATCAAACATACAATGAAAAATAAGAAAAAGTTAAAACATCAAATAAATTATGGTAGGGTTTTTCCCCCCACCAAGTCAGGTAAGTTTAAAACTGATGACTGAAAAAAAATACGATGATCAAAAACAGGACACACAATTAAAATGTGATGAATGGTGTAAGGGACATGGCAGGAAGGACACTCGGGAGCACCCTCCCAAATAAGTATGTCTATGGGTAAATTGAATATGTCCAATGCGACAGGAAGTGTGCCTTAGAAGTGCAATGAGGGAGTGATAATATTTTTAAAGGTGCAAGAGCCACATATGGGCTTGGTGAGCTAAACAAAGTAAAGCTGTAACTTAGACATTTGAAAAAAGATAAAAAAAAAATTGACTGGCAAGGAGGATTGAAAATGGAGAAGGATAGCTCAGGTAACCCAGGGGCTCATTGTCTGTGTTTACCTGAGACAGTAAACCCCATGTAAAAGAAAAAGATCACTAGGATGCTTAGGGTCATGATGCTCGAACCTACCTAAAATAGGCAAGCCCCTGAGGTGGATCCCCCCTAGCTGAAGGACCTGTCCCGACATATTCCCAGGGGGCAGGGTGCCTGGCAATACCTGCAGACTCCGAATATCAATTTTAGTTGCCTCTTATGACATGCATAAGCTATGTTTGGCATATTCTTTCAAATTAGGTCACCACACGGGTGTCTCAGATGTGCAGAGCATTACGGCAGAGTCCGTATTGCAAACTAATTTGTTGGTGAGCTGAATGATGCTGATACAGCTTTGACTGTCTTAACAAGTGCTAATTTTGTTCCTGAGTCGCTAATCTGTACAAGTGCTATGCTCCTGATTGCACAGTTACTGTCAGAGTTCTGTTACTTGTGCGTCATCCTGAATATTTGTGAATGAAGTGCCATTTGCTGTTATCCTCCATGTTACACTGATTTCGCTTGCACATACACTCACGCACAATTTGGAATTTTTGAAACAATATGAATACATCATACAGGTTCTTGAAATGACAAAGTAGAGGAAATAAGAAAAATTCAGTGGGGGATATTTATTAGCTCTTAGTCTAATAAAACAATAATAGTTACAATAAAAAATCTGTTATCAATTTAATCAAGTGAGACTTCTCAACATTTCTCCTAAAGAGGTTAGTATAAAAATTACATTTTAACCTTATTAAAACATTAATTATGATAATGATAAAAGTACAACTTTTATTTCGATTATATCCAAAATGCAAGCTTATCTGTAATATTATTTTTAATTAGTTAAACAATAGTATTAAAAAATTTTTTTATTAAATAATTTTTGAGAAAAAGGTAAATCTTAATATTCTATCCAGTTATTGCTATGTACTTTACATTTCTATGTTTTAATTGATCAGTTGCTAGTAATTACAATGAACTATGGTAAAAAATCTTTAAGTTGGATTAATAGGGACAAAGCTGGCCCTGGATACCGAGAATTTGGTAAACTGAATAACAGGAAAAAAATAAAATAAAACATACAAACAGGAAGTTTTTGCATCGAACAAAGCAAATATGAATCATATTTACAGAAGATAAAAGACATCTACTTTATGAATAATAGAAGTACATAAAAAGTTGCTTTACTGCATTTCCATGTAGAAAATGTCACTGATGATGAAAAGATGAAATCAAGGTTTTATTGAATTTGCAGGGAAGTTTTATAAGTTCTCCCTCGTTTCCCTCAGATTTCTTTTCACGGATATAAGATATGGAAATATTTCAAAACATGTGAAGTTTTAAAAGAAATTCTTTAGGTAGATATATTATTTTAGCCAGTTAGAAAAAATGTGACTGGAAAAAGAGAGAGAACTACTATAAAATTTCTATCAGTTTTGAGTCATGCCAAGACAGAAAAAGTATATCTTCAATCCTAATGATTTTTAAAAATTACAAAGATTTAGAATTTATAGTTGAGGCAAAAAATGATAAATCTTACATTTTGGCAAACAAAATGAGTGAGTAAAAGTGAAGGCTATTGGTGCAAGAGCCAGATGTGGCCATGCTGTGCCAAACAAGATGTAACTGTAGTCTAGACGTGAAAAATGGGGGGAAAAAAAAGGACATAAATTGATTGACAAGAAGGAGGGTCGAAAATACAGAAGGATTGCTAGGATAAACTGGGGGGGGGGGATGTCATTTCTGTTTATCAAAGACAGTAAACCCCTATGGGTAAGAAAAAGATCACTAGGGTACCTCACGGTCATGATGCCCATACTTACCCAAAGAAGGCAAGTCCCTGAGGTCCCCAGATATAATACCCAGGGGCAAGGTGCCCGGTTATTATACCCCCAGACGCCGAGTACCAATTTTCATCGCCTCTTACAACACGTATGAACTACAGTGGGATTATTCTGTCATACATGGTCACCACACGGGTTGTCTAGACGTGTGAAAAAAATTGAAAAAAGATAAAAAATTAGTTGACAAGAAGGAGGATCGAAAATAGAGAACGATTGCTAGGATATTCCGGGGGTCGCAAACAAAATGAGACCAGTTTACACTTTACATATACATGAATATGCATATTTTTGGAGATAAGTGGAAGTTGAAATATTTTAGGGACTACTGCTGATTTTAAATCTTATACTTAGATAAAAAAAATACTTAGTTACTCAAAAACATAAAATTTTATTCAAATTACTTTTAGTGATATTTGTGTTACATTAAGATAAAAAAAACCCAAAGAAATTTAAACATGATATAAAACTATGTTATACTTTTAAAGTTCACTCAAAATTTTATATTCAAGTTTGTAATTTACATGTTTTTCTTGAGAGCAAAATCATATTTTTATAACTATGGTTTTTTATTGATTAATTGTGAATTAATGTCATACTTTGAAGCAACATGGGGGCCATTGACAATGGATCTTGTAATTTTGAACCTCAGTGAAGTGACACTGCTGATACCCGAGTTGGCACCTCACCTACCAAACTTCTACACCACACTAATGGGAGGACTAGGGACCTCAACTGATTTAACGTGCATAACTCCTGCTACACAGCAGGTTTTCAGTGGCACCTGGGCTTGAATGCATAATTCGACAGAAACAATACTGGCTATGAGTTCATAACCATGACCACTAGGTTAAAGTAGCCTTATAAATATGGAAAAGTAACAAAAATAATTTTAAAAAATGCATGTCACATTTTTTCTTTTTATTCTAAATGTTAAGGCAAAGCATATTCTTGAAATCTACATTTCTTTACCTAATTTTCATCTTTTTTTTTTGGAGTGTGTGTGTGTGTGGGGGGGGTAATAATCACAATGCACAACCACCTATTCATACATTTCACTAAAAATTCAGTACAATTTTCTCAAAACTAGCTGGCAGTTCATATTTCACTTCTAAATAAGATTAACAGATAAAAACTCTGTAAAAATGCATGCTTTCAGTCTTTAAATAAGATGGAAATTTTATATTTTTTAGAAGTTTACACTTAAAGCCTTGTGACCATATATATAGAGAGAACTTTATGCTACAAAAATTCAGCTTTAAATTTTAAGCAACTCATGACACCACAATTCATGTCATATACATCTTATATGCAGCCTCATTATTTTTCCACAACTTAAATTCCTAATTATATAATTTCCTGACATTAACCTTTTACCTTTGAAGAATATATTGTAAACATCATGCAAAGAGCCCCGACTATGCCCACGTCATGTAACATTTGACTATTTTATTGTTTAATTTTTGGGATACATATAATTACACAGCAATTAGGCTATCACACTGTATTCTTATACATGTTTATCCTTTCTAAAGTTAATTTTATTTAAAAAAAAAAATCATTATTCATTTGTGGAAGAAATAAACTAATTATAGAATGAATTCAATTTTGAAAAATGAACTAATTTAAGTACCAACTTAACTGTACAAATATTCCAATTGAAATTCAGACAATGCCTCCATTATAACAAAATGTAAAAATTAAAATTTCCCAAGATGAAGAATTAAAATTAGGGAATTGAAATAAAGTTTGCCAAGAAGAGGACATCCAATATCTTAATATTTACACTTATTGAAAAAAAAGTATCATTCAATCTTTGGATGGATTTAAAATAATCCAGAATACTGTATATTTTACAATGCAATATGTTTCTTTTATGTATATCTTATAACAATAAAAATTGTGTTTATTAAATTCATCTTCCCAAGATATGTTAATTCTTAAGAATCTACATTTTAATTACACTAAAATAAATAAAAATAAATTTGACTATATGTTAAACAAACATTTTAATTCCTGGATAAGAAGAATAGATCAAATCAAAATAAGAGCTTGAAATTTATAAATAATACTCTGAAATTTTGATAATCAACTGACATTACAATGCCGTAAAAATAAATTTAAAAAAAAATAAGAAAGAAAGAAAAGAAAATCTTAATAGCCTAAAAGGAATGCAAAATTACAAGATATTTTTATCTGATTTGAATGTAAGCTATCGCTATTTTCAACAAAATTTTAAACAGCTTCAGTATTAAGACTTGTTTGAAAATGGGCTAATATTTTGTCAAGTACTATACAAGACTGTAAACTAACAATTGTCACTAAAAACTTTAATGTCCTCTTCCCCAAGTACACATATTATCTCTGAATGTAATTAGAGGTAAAGAAGGACAAAAGCAGGTAAAATGGTCCATTTTTTGATTGAATAAATGCAAAAAATTCAATATACAAGTAATCAAAATATGTTTTTAGTAGAGATAAATTTTTTCATATACATAGTAATTGGCAACATATAAATACTGCTGTATCGTATCGCAAACGATTTTCATATCGTTTGGTTTTTTGTTTAAGTTTTTATTTTAGTGTGTGTGTGGCAACATTGTTTTTTTTTCTTTCGATGAGTCAATTTTTAAAAATGTTGTGCTATTGTTGATAAAAAACTTAAAAAGAAAAAGTCGTTATTTTTATTAGAGTTCTTTTTTTTATTCATCTGGAGATCTTATTTAGATCATTTGAATAATTATATGTGATTATTTCAAAATAGCTTCCGATTATTATTTTAATTTTTTCTATTTATTTACATTTCTGGCATCCGTGACAGGACAATTTCGAATTCGAATCAGAAGATTGCAGGATCTTTAACTGTGAATCCAAACATGTTTAGAACTACTAAAGGCCTTATAAAAGAGGATTTGTTGTTTGTGGCGGAAGAAATTAGCAAGATACTACCTGAAAAGGTAAAAATTTCTGAATTAAAAGATATTATTTTAAAGAGCAAAGCGTATTTGGATGATCCAGAATTCGTGACAAGTATCTTAGTAACAGCTGTGAGTAAACGAAAACAAAAAGAAGAAGAAAAACAAAGGGAATATGAAGAAAGAGAAAATATAAGAAAACAAGAAGAAAAACAAAGGGAATATGAAGAAAGAGAAAATATAAGAAAACACGAACTGGTGTTGGCGAGAATCAACACAACAGTGCCAAGTGTAGCTGAGTTTCAAAATACTATTATATCGGGTGCTAGAAAGAAATTCTGCCAAAATTGGAATTTAGACAGTTTAATGGCGATATTAAGGATTGGCTACAATTTTGGAGCCAATTTCAACATATTCAGGATGATGACGAAATCGCGCCAGAGAATAAATTTCAGTACCTTGTTCAAGTGACTGTAAGTGGGTCGAGAGCCAGAGAAGTAGTAGAAAGCTTTCCAGCCACAGCAGCAAATTATTCAAAAGCAGTGGATTGTTTAAAAGCACGATTTGGTAGAGATGAATTATTAGTAGAAGTTTATGTAAGAGAGTTATTAAAATTGATAATATCGGTTCAGAAACATGAGAAAATTTCGATGACTTATCTCTATGATAAACTCGAGCCATATCTAAGAGCTTTAGAGACTTTAGGAGTGACTACTGAACAGTGCACTTCAATTCTTTATCCCATGGTTGAATCTTGTTTTCAAGAAGATTTCTTAAAGGCGTGGAATAGAAGCACTTCTTCAGCAGCCTCAACTGATGCTAAAGAACGACTAACCAATTTGATGACATTCCTTAAAGCAGAAACTGAAGGGGAAGAGAGAATAAATTTGGCTATGGCTGGTTTTGGCTTGTGTGCAGATGAAAATCGACAATAATTTAAGAAAAAGGTAAGAGATTTTCCCAAAAATAAAAGAATACCAACAGCTGCTAATTTATTGACTACAACTTCAAAAGATGTGAAGAAAGAATGTGTTTTTCTGTTCTAGGAAACACTTGAGCTCGGACTGTTTTTCTGCTCAGAAGACGAGTTTGTCAGAGAGGCAAAATATTTTCAGAGACAAACAATGCTGTTATGCTTGTTTAAAACCAAACCATACAGCTCGTTCTTGCAAAGCATTTTTAAAGTGTATAGCGTGTGGAAAGAAACATGTTCCTCTTATGTGTGAAAATCTGGCGTCTATAAATAAAGAACAAGACAAGAACGAGAGTAGAAGTTCAAATCTTGAAATCAATATGTCTAACAACACTTCCAACCCCAGGGTTTTCCTTCAAACTTTGAAATTAAAAATGGTATACGGAAGTAAAGAAGTCTCGGTTAGAGCAATACTAGATTCTGGGTCACAAAAGACATACGTTCTGAAAAATCTAGTTGAACAAATGGGATACATTCCAATCAAAAAGGAAATCCTCAAACACTCCTTGTTTGGTGGTGTTGAATCAGAAAAATATGAACACACTTATTATAGAATCAAATTACGAAACCCCGAGAATATCACTTGCAACATGGAAGCATTGGACCAGATATCTATATGCGATAACATTGCATCTGTTAGTCTAGGTTCATGGATTACAGAGCTTCGTGAAATGAAGATCAGGTTGTCGGATGTAGATGAGGAAGCACAACCTGTTCAAGTGCTTCTTGGATCTGATGTAATCGGGAAGCCCATGACTGGTCAGCGTAAAGTTTTATCCTGTGGGTTAATTGCCATGGAAACATTAATGGGTTGGACACTATCAGGTAAAGTTCCTGAGAGTGATATATCTTCACATAGTACTATGCTGATAACCTCCCTTTTTGTAAAAGAAATGGATATCTCTCAGTTATGGAGATTAGATGCTGATATAAGAAAAGCCTTCCTGCAGATAAGCATCTGTAAAAAGGACAGAAATTTCCTACGATTTTTGTGGTTCAGTAAAGAAGGAGAATTAGTACATTATCGTCATCGCAGAGTCGTATTTGGGGTTTCCTGTAGTCCTTTCTTGCTTGGGTCAATAAACCAATACCTTTTGAACAAAAAATTAGAAGAAACCAATCAAGGAAGTGGAAGATACCCTGTTGTTACTATACAGAAATTAATGAACAATTTCTATGTAGACAATTGTTTGACTAGCCTAGAAAACCTGTCAGAGCTAAAACAATTCATTAAAGTAGCCACTGAAATCATGGCTGAAAGGAAGTTTGATTTACGAGGGTGGGAGCACTCTAACTCATTTGTTCCCATACTAAATCCTACAAACATCTTAGGCATGATTTGGGACAGACACTATGATACTCTTTCAATAAATATTTCCGATTTGGGAGAAATAAAGGAAAAAATCACAAAAAGAAATATTCTTTCTGCTTCACACAAAGTCTTTGACCCATTGGGCATCACTAATCCAGTGTTGTTGCAACCAAAACTCTGGTTACAAAATTTATGGAAATCTCAAATTGATTGGGATGAAGAAGTTGATCCCAAAACACGTAAAGATTTCCTAAAATGGCTGAGTGAGTTTCAATATTTGAAGCATGTAAAAATACAAAGATGGTTACACTGTGATAACGGTTTTGAACACATTTCGTTGCATTTATTTAGCGACGCAAGCAAATTTGCCTATTCTACTGTTGCATTCCTACGAGTGGATACTGGAAGTGCCGTACATATTCAACTAGTACAAAGTAAAGTTAGGATTGCCCCTTGTGGGAAAAAGGAAACAACGATCGCAAGGTTAGAGCTTCTTGGTGCTACTATATCGGCTCGCCTTTCCTCTACTCTCTTGAAAGAATTTCACACGGACAACGTTTATTTCTGGACTGACTCAACCACAGTACTGGCTTGGCTAAAGAGAGAAGAATCCTGGAGTATATTTGTTCATAACCATATTCAAGAAATTCGACAGCTGACCTCAGTCAAATCCTGGAGACATGTACCTGGATCTTTGAATCCTGCAGATCGTCCTAGCAGAGGCTGTTCAGCGAAGCAACTATACAGTTCAAAATGGTGGGAAGGTCCCAGCTGGTTGTATCTTTCGCCTAATGAATGGCCAAGTAACGATGCAGTAGTAGATGTCAATGATGAAGAAGTGAACAAAGAGAGAAAAAGAACTGTAGTATCCTGTATGGTAAATATTCAAACAGCAGATATTATGAGCGATTATTTTTCCACCTACAGTAGGAACCTCAGAGTAGTGGCATGGATTCTTCGGTTTATTCATAACATTTCAAATGTAAACAAGTTAAGAGGTAATTTATTCTATGAAGAGTTTAAGAAAGCAGAAAATTTGGGTTTTAAGTCCATGCAGTTAAGGTCTTTTCAAGATGAGAAATTTCTTGCTAAAATGCAAGCCTTTAAAGATGAAGAAGGACTTCTCAGAATAAGAACCAAATTAGTGGACAGTGATGAGAAGGAGGATTTTAAATTCCCAGTTCTATTGCCTGCCAATGATGTTGTAGTGAAGTTAATTCGAGAAGAACATAAAAAGGCAATGCATGCAGGTTCTTATATACTACTTGCCAGGCTTAAAGAAAATTTTTGGATAATTAAAGCTAAAAAGTTAGTCAAGCAGGTTCTTAATGAATGTGTGACGTGCAAGCGTTATAAAGCTAAACATGTTGAGGTACCTTTCGCACCACTGCCTAGAGAAAATGTTACTCAGACAAAAATATTTGAGGTAAAGGGTATAGATTATGCTGGTCCTCTATACCTTAAGTTGAAAGAAAAGGCATGGGTTGTTTTATTTACTTGTGCTGTCTACAGAGCAGTTCATTTTGAATTAGTCCAGTCTCTCACTACAGATACTTTCATTCAAGCCTTAAGAGGATTCATTGCCAGAAGAGGCAGGATTTCAGTAATTTATAGTGACAATGGTTCAAACTTTGTTGGAGCAAATAATGCCTTGAGAGCATTAGATTGGAGTAAAATTGCTGTATATTCAACTTCTCAGAAAATCACTTGGAAATTTATACCACCCACAGCGGCATGGTGGGGTGGATGGTGGGAGCGTATTGTAAGAATGCTAAAAGAGCTACTTCGACGAGTTTTGGGGAAGTCTATTTTAAATTATGAAGAGCTCTTAACTATCTTGTGTGACAGTGAGTCAATAATCAATGCTAGGCTGTTGACTTACATACAAGATGATCCAAATGAATTAATACCTTTGACCCCAGCAATGTTCATTCACGGAAATAACAACAATAAAACTCCAGATCTAGATCAAGTGGATCGAACTTCGTTGATAAAACGCATCAAATATTTGCAGAAATTACAAGAAGATCTTAGACAAATGTTTAGAAATAAATATCTTGCTCTTCTAGAACACAAGGGGATAAGGAAAAGTGGTGTTTTAGAGGTGGGAGATGTTGTGCAGATCGGGCATGACAATGTCCGCAGCATTGACTGGCCTCTTGGTGTTATCTTGGAAGTTTATCCTGGAAGAGATGGTGTTCCTAGAAATGCAAGAATTAAAATCTCTAACAGTGAGAAGATACGCCCTTTCCAAAGACTTTATCCTTTGGAAATGTCTGCTAAAACTGAGATTGATGTTTTGAAAGCTTCAGGAGAAATCGGAGAACTTGCTGAGAATACTCCTGGCTTACCTACTAAGGATATTCCAGACTCTCCTGTTGAGGACACTGATAATTCTAAGGTGATACACCATACAAAAACTAGATTGGGAAGAACCGTAAGAATTCCTTGCAAATTAGACTTGTGAACTCATGAACATATTTTTTGACTTTTACAAATTGCAAGAGAAACTTAATGTTTTATATCTGTATTGCATATTTGAAATTCAATTTATTTTAGAATTTAGTTGCAAAGTTCTATTGTAACCTTTCACTTTGCAAGGTGGGAGTATGTATCGTATCGCAAACGATTTTCATATCGTTTGGGTTTTTGTTTAAGTTTTTATTTTAGTGTGTGTATGTGTGGCAACATTGTTTTTTTTTCTTTCGATGAGTCAATTTTTAAAAATGTTGTTCTATTGTTGATAAAAAACTTAAAAAGAAAAAGTCGTTATTTTTATTAGTTTTTTTTTATTCATCTGGAGATCTTATTTAGATCATTTGAATAATTATATGTGATTATTTCAAAATAGCTTCTGCAAAATTATTTTAATTTTTTCTATTTATTTACAACTGCTAATATAAATAGGGTAAAATAGGTAATAATCTAAAACAAAAAATTATCTAAATATTATGAAAATAATCTGATTAAAAATAATCATCTAAAAATTAATGGAGCACTTTTAAATCAGAATACTAAGAAATTAAAAATTTTGCACAATGGATCAATAAAAGATGAAAATGCTCTATCTTCACAATACAAAATACAAAAGATGTCTACCACAAGAGAAAAGTTACAAAAAAGAAGTTCTTGGATGCTCCATTTTTGAATTAAAACAATTCTATTATAAGCAGTTGAACTATTAATTTTTTAAAATTATTTATTGATTAGAAAGACCACATTACTTCTCATATTCGAGGCCAATTGTCTGAAAATGTTGCCGATATCAAATCTTTACATTCAAGCTGTACCAAAAAATCTTAAGACAAAATGCCGAATGACAGGATTACAGGTTTAACTATTCATGATTTAAAATAAGTTTTCTCTATTTCTCCCCAAAGATATTAATTTACTGAGCAGATGCAGTTAATGCTTTTAACATTGTCCATTACGATTGAAACTTCTATAAGCACACATTTCTTACCAGGTCATTTTTTTTTTAAATAAAAGGAAGAAAAATACATACAACATAGAAGCTTTAAATAATAAAACTGCTACATTTGACAGAATTTAAGTTCGAAGTCAGAATTCCAGAGACAAAATACAGCATTATAAAGGAGTTAAAGTTGGGAATAGAGTGTCCCCTAGGCGATTGGTAACTTCCTATTAGAATGCACATGCGTGACTTAAGCTTTGAGTAAGCTTAGGGTTACCTTAACCTAAATCACCATGCTTAAATCATTATTGCTTCCAAAAGTCACCAATCGCCTAGGGGACACCCTATTCATGACTTTAATCTTATAAAGGTACAAACACAAACATTGTTTTCTACTTTCTTGAAGTTAAAAGATGTACCTTTTTTTTTTTTTTTTTTATAAAATTAAAGAAAAGCTCAATGATTTAAAAAATAATGATACTTGTGAGAATACAATAATGAACTTGTGTCTTTGATAGGAAGTAAATACCTCTATTCATTTTTATAATGCAGCAACATGTACCAACTAATTTTAATTATCCGATATCTTATTGGTCATCATATTTGACTAGGCAATAATAATATAAAAGACTATATATTGAAGTTAATTCAACACATTTCATGGCATTAGTCAAGGAACTAAATAATTTATACATGCATAATTATTAAATGTAAAATATTTAATTGAATAAAATAAATTTTACATTAAATACTCATGAACATTTCATATATTACAGAAACAATTTAATTTCTAATTTTATAATAAAATTTACCCTCATAATCACTGCAGTACAATATAAATAATCTAATGTTTGATGAATTACTATAATGAGCGAATATAGTAATTCTTCGAATGAGCAGTGTTGTTAATATGACGTAAATTAACCTAATGTTTATGTCTCTTAAATCTCTGTATTCTAACGATTTTTATAAATCTAATTTTTCAAACCATTTTCATAATAAATATAAACTAATAAAATACTGTAGAATTTTTGCTCTCTGATCAGTTAACTATAATTCAATACAAATATGCAGATAAATTATATACATCGAAAAAAAAAACGTTACATTAAATAAAACTACAGATTTGACAGTGAAATCAAAACATCTGAAAAATTCATCTTACTTATTTAAAGCTATCTATTCATTTTCTTTAAATTTCGTGTTGTAAATGGGGAAATATTGAAGAACCAATTTCCAGTCGGTGAAATATAAGAATCCTAATCCGCCAGCAGTACCAAAAGTGGCTGCAGTTCTCAACCTTGAAGTAAAATGCAAAAAAATAAATATTCATAAAACATATAATGAAACTAAGTTATATATGACCTTGCAATGCATACACAGATTGACCCCTGTATACATAAACACATATTCCAAAATGTTTTGTTCTTACCACGTCTGGGCGAAACTAACATTTCGCTTTCCAAGGATTTTCACTAACATTTTTCAGCAGAAAAATTGCCAAGAACAGAAACAATTCCCGCAAAAATTCCGTATTTATCACTTACAGACACCAATATTTACAAGCACACTAGTTTCAGTACATATGCGTAACGTTGCCGACGTCAAAAATAAATTCGCAATAATTCTTTTGCTGTTATCTGTTCGGGCTCCATGTGAAGAATAAATAATGGATACATTACTCGAAAGCATAATTATGGTTTAATGAGAAATGTCTGCTTAGTGAATAAAAGTATTTTGGATCTAAAGGCATTTATTTCACTTGTTTTTACACTAATTTGGTAAAATCTTCTAAGAGTCTATTGATGACAAACTTTATTTTAAAATCAGACAAAATAAGAAAATAATTATTTTTGAACAAGCATATCCATCCTTTCGACATTTTTTAAAACAAAGATGAATATTTAGGTAAGGAATGGGATTTCTGTTGATTTTAAGACACATTTAGCCTCCTGGACCATTAAGTGAGGCCTTCTGCACTAACTAAATTCATTCATGGATATATCTTTGTTCAGTTTTTATTCAAAGATAAAATAATGTTATCACGATTGCCAGCCACAATTTAAATTAAATTGAAGAATGCATATAATCAACTTTTTCATTAGATATGTTACAGTGCTATCTAAGACGAATTCCAGTTAAAAATATAAAAATAATGCATTTATAGCAGTGAGAATATTGCTATGTATTGCTCCTTTTAAAATCCCTTTAAAAGAATAAATTATTATGCACCATTTTTATTTAATGAAAATTGGAATATTTTATTTTAATGTATAAATAATCAAAAAGTAGCCAAAATACCACTAAAAGGAGGATAATAGCTTTTGTTGCTCTATATTCCATAAAATCCAATCAATCAATCAACCATTTAAAGGTTCCCTTCTTCTGACCTTAGCCATTATCCAACAAACAAAGTTTTCGAATCCCTACTACTTCAGGAATGAGTTTTCAAAATTTTTTTTAAAAAAAAAAAAAAAATCACCTCTTCCTTATAGACGAATGGAATTTTCCTATTTCTATTCATTTTGGAGACATTTTTTATAGATCTTATTAAGTATGATAATTAGATGATTGTTAAGCAATAGGGCGATAATCATTATTTCTTCAAGAAGTTGTTCTTACATTATACCAAAATTACTGCTAATGTGTTAAAAATGTTAGATTTAGAACCTTAAGAAAATACAATGTTACTATTACATTTGAAGATTTGGATACATATTCATTTGATACATTTTTCTACTTGTTTTCAAGCTTGTGTCTCGATTGAACTAAAAAAAAAAAAAATTTCTAATGTTTTTTTTTTTTTTTCTCCTCTAGAAAATATTTCTCTACCTCGGATGAAAATTTTTATATTATTTATGCTCGATGTTTTTGTAAATTGTATTGAATAATATAATTGAAATCCATTATTTTCAAATATTTACTATGTAGGAGGGGGAAAAATTAAATGTTTGATTACGAGTTTTAATCGGATGGATAAGACCTAAGTATACGCTATCATGGGAATATACACCAGATTAAGGACAGGTCGAAACTAAGAGTATTTTTCGAATAAACTTTCGAGATTTCCAAATACAATATCTGCGTAGGATTTAATTCTGAAGCCGATCTCTTTATTAATTTAATCTTTTACTATGAAAAAATAATTTCAATAACATGTTATTAATTTTGTCTCTTAAGACACATAGCATACAAATTTTAATGAAAATTATCAAATTATTAAAAAATTTTCTCCTGATAACAATAGCAATAGTTTTAAAAATGTATTTACAAATAGTAGTACAAATTTAACTGTATTTTTATATAATGAGAGAGAATAAATAATTTACAAATGAAGAGTTAAAAATACATATTTACTGATTCAAAAGAAAACTTAATTCTGCATTGGAACTTATAATTTACTTGATAAATAAAATTTTATATATAGCGCTCATTCTTTAATATAACAATATTAAAAATTTATTAATACATTGCAAATATTTTGAATATTAATACTACTTATTAACTTTTATTTAATGATTACAGTTAATTTTAATTTTGTTATTTTTCATTATAACTTTGTTCATAATATTATTTTATGCATAAGTATGAATACTAACCATCCATATGCGTACAAAAAGAATCTATGAAAGGGTGAGTTCAATCGGTAAGAGGTCAATTCAGAATATATAATATACAGTAGCGGGAATTCAAACCAATATTCTATTCAAATGAAATAAAAATGGCTGTGAAGGATGTCGATCACGTTCTGAAAAGATGTATACTTTTTCATCTATTGAATTAATTGTAAATTAAGGAATACGTAAAGAAATAAAATAAAATAAAATTAAAAAAAAAAAAAAACACTGTATTTTTTAACTAACCATTAGAACTCGAAATTTATTATGTAAATATGTACCAATAGACTGAGGGAGTAGGTTTAAATCATTATAGTATAAATGCTTAATAATAAAACAAAAAAATATGGAAAACCTGGATAAAGGAGTGAAAGTTAAAAGAAAATTATACTAGAAAAATGTCGTTATAATCTTTTATAGTTGAACTAATTTTTATAATATTTCATAGATCGAATTTTTTTCTAAAAAGTCAACTAAATGTAATCAAGGTTCCTAGGACATGTTGAATAAAATGTTGATGTTTGTTTGCATTCTCCGACGATTTGTTTGTTGGAACATACTCGATATTTTTTTTCGATTCCATACTATAAAATGTGTTACTTCCCTTTTGAAATGTGCTATTTTGTCCCAAGTGATTGTCTTTTTATTCAAAAATCTCCTCTCTCAATTGGGTAAACAACCATTTTGCAACTTTAAAGTGATTTAAATGTGTTTCATGTTTTCTTTTACCTACTTCTTTGAACAGATTTTAAACATTAACTGAACATACCTCCTTCACCGAAACGACCGCTGGGCGAAGGTTTTCAACAATCAGTGGTGTTTTATTACTAGGACTGTAAACTCATGTATGCACCTATTTAACATTATAAAAATAATTAATTTATTTATGTATATGAGTGATAACAGACAAGCCTTCTAAGTGGAGCTTTTTCTTTCTTTAACATAAATACATATCTCCACAGTGGAGCCTTTCGAACGCTAAGTGTTAATATATATTAATTTTTAATTTCAAATGGCATAATAATAAGAAAATATAATTAATCCGAGAAAATTTTTTTTCTTCTTTCAATATAGCAAGTGAAGCTCGCAATTCATGAGCAATTTTTTAAGTTGTAATATAGCTTGTAATTGATATTATAAAAATGTATATACAGTTGGATCTTCATACATGTTGAGTTTTTTATGCATCGGATATTTCCAAATGTCAAGGATCTATGAATTGAAAATGATCTATACGGTTTTTGTTTTCTTTTCAAGGTGAATCGGGAACTTTCTTTTTGAAATTTTGCATTTTTTTCTTTAATTAAGATAGTAGAAATTATTCTGAGGAACTTTGGTATACGTTTTTGATATAATATTTTCAAGTATTTAGTTCCCAAATCAAAGTTCATAATTAGTGTATTTAGTAGATTAGAAGGAGTATGAGCATTTTTATAATACAACCTCATCGCAATCCTCAAGACATTAGACAATTTCTTACATAAATATAATTGAACACAATAATTGTAATACATAGGTTTTTTCCAAGACATGATGAATAAAATTTTTGCATGAATGTCTGATTTTAAAAGGTCTGTAAATATTGTGATTGAAAAAGACTCATGCATCAAGGATCTATAGAACATTTACTAATTAAATTTATTTTAAAGATTTAGATTACCAGTCACCAGTCTTTCGGACCTCAGAGACTTAATAGATAATAAATTCATAATTTTAAGTACTGCAGGAAACTAATATGTTTTTCTTAAAAAAAATATTCTATCTTATTCATATCATTTATTACTTATCTTCTCATACATACTGTATATATGCTTATATTAAAAACAGTTAATTTTCTTACTCATATTACTTAATTTTTTTACAAATTAAAATAGGTGTTTTTGCACGGTATTCAAAAGATTTCATTGTTAAATTTAGGTGTTTTGATTACAAGTGTATTTAGAGTTTCGAAAGTTTCATGAGATTCATTTGAAAAACTCATAGGAAGCATACTGGTGTTCAAAACTGACAGAATTTGTATTTTTTTTTCCGTATCGACGGATATATTGAACATATTTTAATGAAATTAGATATGCACTTAGATTGATACAATATAAAAGAAATGTTATGCAACAGTTATGGTTCATGCGCATGATTGTGTGTATATCTCATGAACCATACACACAATCAGCCATATAACAGCCACTGATGTTTCGCTCGTCAGTGTAGAGAAGTCTAAAAAACGATACAAGACGGAACCAAAAACGGGTATATATGAAGTATAGTCTCTCTTATAGATATTCAGCTTTTCCAAAATGAATTCATACTGGAAATGAGACAGTGTTTGAGTCCATGTGGCTGTCTATCCCATTTATCCAGCACGTTGCTCTCAGGTCTTGGATAGTTTTGGAACAGGAAAGGCGAATTGCAGTTGCCATCTCAAAAGCATCTCAAATATGTATTATAAGGTATGTCTTGAAATCGGGCTGGACAATCCATATATCGAATATCCTCCTTTTCCTGGAATTGGTTGATAGATGAGCTCTATGGTGGACGAGCGTTGTCATTCATAAAAATGAAATAAGAGAAAACTGCATTTTTTAAAAAGCCAACAAAGGACTCTTAAGATTCCATCCCTATACTTCTCAGCAGTAAAAGATCCTCTGACAAGAATATGGAGGTCTGTCTGCCCGTCCAACAGGATGCCTGGTCAGATTATCTAACTCCGACTGGCAAACAGGTCTCTCTTGGATGTTGGAAGACAAGTGATAGATCCATGGTTCTTTTCAGGTTATTGTTTGTCGAGAATCTGTGTGGTTAGGCTGAATCTGGACTCATCAGTAAATCGTACGGTCCTTTTCACTAAACCTTGTTCAACTTCGATGTTCTCTGCACCCTGCTAAATGGGTTATTTTGTGTGCAGAAGTAAATGGGAGGCAAACAACAGGTCATCTAGCAAGCAACCTTTCTCATGTTATTTTTTTGAAGAAGTAACTCTTGAAACATAAGTTCATGTTACCGCAGGACGTTCATGAAACAGCTGAGAAGTTGTTACACGCCTGTTGCCTGTAGCTATAATAAGCAAATATAGATCTTCATTGGTAGTAGTGGATCTTAGACGAGTTATCTCTGGTCTTCTCTTCGCTGTCGTCATAATTGGCACACAACACTGAGCATTATTTTAAAATCTCAAGTACTATACACTTAAGACTGCCTTGCCTCAAGTCTTCCGATGATTCGCCATTCATCTCTTTATACAAACGTTAGTAGCTAATCATTTATAACTTTTGCTTCTGATTTCATGAAATGTTGCAAAAAAAATCTAAACCTCCCTCTAACTTGCTTGAAAACTATAAGCAAGTTTAGAAGCCCATAACTAGTTTTTACAAGAATCTGATTGAATCATTGTTATAATTAAAAAAAAAAAAAAAAAACTGTATGGAAACAATAGACTTCCTTCGTTGTCGGCTTAACTGTTTTCAGTAGCACGGTTGAAAGTTGTACCGGCGAGTCTTCGAGCACAAAGAAAGATAGAATAGTAAAAATACGGATTGTTAATGTATGTTCCTTTTAGTATATCAATAAGTAATTACTCCCATGAGCCGAAATTTTGAATACATATGTACAAGAATGCCCATGAAGAGAGATGAAAACTAAATTATTTGAGAATGATTTGTGAATCTGTCATTATTAAAGACAGTGCTAAATGTTAAAAAAAATATATGCTTATAAATTAATAGCATGTTAAAATCGTATTTGTAATACTATTAACGGTATTTTAACTATAATATCATTAAATTCATAAATTTGTGATTCTTTTATTAGACCGCGTTTATATGTAATCCTGGGTTATGGCTTGGATAAATCTGATTATACGCACTGGAGGAAAATAAAATCCCATCACCAAGAAGGAGTTGTGTTAGATAAACGAAACTTAGAGGGCGTGTTTGCACATCTAAAAAATGAATTCTATTCAGATTTCGAACCAGTTGAATAATATCTTCCAGATTAAGCGTATTGATCTAGATTTGAATCAAGGATGCCGTTAAGGAGTCGAAGAACATAATACTGTGTTGATGATAGAGAGTATATGCGCATTGCAGGAGCATTTAAGTCACATGACTCTTTTTTTTTGCGATCTGTACGTAAAATATGATTGAATCTTTTTCTTACTACACAGAGTAATTTCCTACTTCAGAATTAGATACGAACGTACAGAAAAAGTGCAGAAGTTAAAGCGGATTAATTTTAAAAATTTCAAGGCTATTTTTTTATAAGCTTAAAATTAAAAATTAAATAGTTGTAAATCAAGTGAATAGTTATAAAATAGTTATAGAAATTATTGAGAAAAAGATAGTTATTAGAATTAATTCGCATAAAAATTATTTGAAGTTCTGAGAGGGGGGAGGGTGTTGATCATTTAATCAGGAAAGAGCAGCTCAAGTCAGAGTGTGAGGGAAGTGGGGGAGAGCTTGCGCTTCCTGATCTACTTCAGAATCGGGAGTGCGAATTCTCACTGGTCGAGAGAAGAATCTTATCTTCAATTTCAATTTGGGATTTTCAAGGGAAGTTGCGACTCTGAGTGAACGGGATCCGTTCTGTCCAATGCTATGGAGAGCGCGTGGAGTCCGAAACGGTGAAACACCGTAAGAAACAGAAAATAATCTAGGAGGAGTTCAAGAGGTCTGCATGGGGTTTTGTTTTAATCTCGGATGTACCTTTCTTTTTCTTAGTGTGAGGAATGTAGAAAATTTTCTATATTTTTATTCTGGCTATTTTCTGGATTAATTTTTTAATGGTGGGAATATCCAGCGCTTTCCTGAGCTCCTCATTTCTCATGAATCAGTATATGTGAAAAATATGTCTTTTTATATTATTATGGGAAATTTCAAGTTTATTAATGTGCTTGTAGCGACTCTCTTCAGAAATAACGCCATAAGTTTAAAAACGTCTTACTTAACTAGCCAGATGAGACGTCTTTTCAGCCTAGTTGGTTAAGGCATGACAAAAAGTGATCGGTCAACATTCTTCGGACCCACTGGTCCAGGGTTCGAAGCACCGCTGCACCGGTATCCAAGGTCAGCAACTCTCTCTCTCTCTTCTCTACGGGGCACAGGGTAGAATAACATCCCCCTATGTTTCGGAGAAAACGTCATACACCGAATGCTATTGAACTGTTTCTCTCCAAGCTGGACTGGCTCAAATCGGAATTGGTCTTATAATCTGAGTATAGATAAACACTTTATTTTATCTATTTTTGTAGATTTCCGGCACAGTTGAGAAAACATTAGATTCGCGCTTTGCAAGAATTTACTTATCTTTTGTGTTATGTGTAGAAGAAATGGAAGGGGGGGGGAATTTAATATTGATAACGACACCAAAATACTTGGCGTGCAGAGACCAGAGAATTTAGGAAACGAAAGAAAAAAGATCTCTGGGCTTTGTATTCTCTGAGGTCTGGGGAAGAAGAAAGCATATGTTTTGGAAATATTCAGAACGATTTTCCATTTCGAGAACCAGTTTTCTAATTTCATTAGGTGTCTGTTTAGGTTACATGCTGTTATCTGTGAATTTGCTTGTTATGAAAGTGTTGCCGTGTTGACTCCATGCATGCAGAGAATCGTGAAGGAGTGCTTGGGAATGTCGTTCCCGTAAATATTAAATAAATATGGAGATATATTTGAGCCCTTGATATCTCTAGGAGTAGAATAAAAATTATTAATTTTCACAAAGCGGTATCTGTTTTCAAGATACGGATTAATCAGGGTAAGTAATTTAGGGGGGAGATCATGTTTGATCTCCCCCTAAAGTTCAGAATCAGTTTTGTAATTAATCCTTTGTGTCAGACTCGGCCATTCTGTATATTGAGGAAAGTCGCACCTGTATGTTCAATTTTAATAAAACTAAAAAAGATGATTTCTATTTCTCTGAGTAATTGATGAATTGTTGATAGCTGCGGTGGGAAGCCGTGTTGTTCTGGTATGATGATGTTAAATTGAATATGGGTGTTAAATTGGTTGATAAGAATTGTCTCAGCAAGTTTACTTAATATTAGTATCACTGAAATGGGATGGCAATTATTCGAGAGGGTAGGATCTTTATCCTGGTTTTAGAATAGGTATTGCAGACGCGGTTTTCCACTGTTGTGGGGAATGATCGGGTTTAGCATATTTTCCATAATTTTTGCGATTTAGTAAATAATTTTAGGAGAGAGGTTTTCAATCATCTTGAGATATTTCAATTTTAATTTTATTGATGAATTTGAATATTTCAGAAAGTAGGGGGATAAAGGGTATATCTGTTAAATTGATTACACAGGCTAGAAAGTGGTGAATAACATGTGCTACTATCCGATCATTTATGGTATCTGAATGTCACTAAGTTTGAACTGATTCTCTAGAGAATCAGCCAGAATTTTGGATTTGTTGGTGTTATTCATTGCTATATTTGCCACGCCGTTCTAGGCGGAAATTCGAAAGCTCTTTCTTTCGTAGAGTTTTTCCTGTTCCTCAGAGGAAGCCAGCTTCACATCTAAGGAAGTCAATGTGTCTTCGCATAGTTTTTGCTGGAATCTCTTGACTTTATGTCGTATGTGGTTAAGTAAATTGTTTAAATTTTGTTTATCAGTGGGATCTCTTGTGAGTTGTCAAAGTTTTAGAATTCTTTTTCGTTCCCTAAATAGTTGTTTAATACCCCCTCTATTGTTGGTTGTTTCGTGGGAACGAAGATGTTTGGAAGATATTTTATGTGCATTGAGGATATTGTTTGTGATGTCTGCTACTTTCCTTTCAATGTTCTCTCCGCTTTTGGCATTTGGAATCGAGAAATTTAATTTACGTAGAGTTTGGCTGAATAATTTCCTATTAATAGTTGTTCTAATGGGAGGCAGTTTAAAGTGAATGATATTTACTGGGTTGTGATCGGACTAAAGCTGGGTGAGGGGATTGGGGATGGTGGGCCAATAAGAATTATGGGTTAGCATAATATCAGGGGGAAAGGCCGAGTGGTTTCCGATTTGGGTAGGAGTGGGTGGGAATGAGATTTTGATGTTATGTGTGTATTCTGATCATCAAAACATCTTAATTTAATACCTATGGATAGTTTTGGAGGCAACCCTAGCTCGTGTATTTTGCATTTAGATCTCCACAAATAAGTGCAAGTTGTTCTATTAGCAAAACAGCTTCTAAATTAAGTGGAAGATCTGGAACTTGAGAAGAGGGTGAGATGTAAATGGAGGTAATAAAGAGAACATTCATTTTTTTGGATGAATGCAACGATTGTTACCTCGGCTCCGTCCAAACGAACTGTAGGAATATTGTACTGTGGGAGAGAACATTTGACAGAAGATGGTAGTGTTGCCGTGTGGATGAATTATTCTATCAGGCTACAATCTGTATTTGAGGTATATTTTGTAATTTGGGATGTCCAAGTTTTGGTTTGGTCTTAGGTGTGTTTCCTGTATTAGAGTTAGGATTGGAGGCGTTCTTATGTATAAATCTCGTAGTTCGATATTTAGAGATCTTACTCCATCTGCAATCTAAGTAATGATTTTTAATTTGAAAAACTATCTGTCCATTATTTGTTGATGATATTTGGGCAACTAAGCTCTGTATTAAGATATTAAGTTTATTATGCTGACAGTGTTCGTTTTCTTACAGGTGTAAGAAATAAAGAGTGCAAACAGATTCCTGGATTCATATATAGCATCAAAGATTCCAAAATCATTCTGCTTGTTTGAGTTGAGATTTTTATTGGTTAAAATAGTATTTTGGCTAGCAGTTCTCGGCTCTCTAGCATTAGTGGATCCCTGAGCGTCGAGGGGAGCCCTCTGGGTCTTGGCTTATTACTGCATACTTGCGTAAAAGGGTAGGTTCCTTCTACACGATTGGATGTGATGTTAGTATTTTTATTGTTAGTTTTGGTGGTTACTTTACCCTTGCAAGCGGAAAAGGGGGAATCTCTCCCAAAATGTTACATGACCGCTGGCTTTATAACTGATACAACATGGGTTTTCAATCTCTTCTTTGTTTTAATATTGTTTTATCCTGTGTATGCCTCACCACGTTTAAGGTATCTTGCTTGCATTTGGAAATTTCTGAAGAATGATTAAAGTGATTACAATTGCAACACTGAGTTACTCCTCTTTTTTGTTTAAATTAATCGATTTCTACAGACTAGCCAGACCCGTTACCAGAGGAGCGTCTGGTCTTGCAATGTTCTTACTGATTGATTTCCTTTTTTATACTTTTATTTCTAAATGCATTTCTAGACGATAAATATAAGATAAGTGGTTTGAAGGCACATTACAGAAAGAGATTTCTGGAACCTTTCTGTTTTAAACGCCCTTGGTAAGCAATAACATTTCATTATTACAATAATAATATTATAACATCTTTGTAGTCTTTTCATTATTTAACAAAACTATATTACTAATTAATTATATATAACTTTTTATTATATAACTATATAATAATAATATTATAAAACAATTATTACAAGAATTTTAAAAGAAAATTTCTAGTGGAGTTGAAAACATTTTTCTCAACACTGTTTTAAATACAAACGGAGATAGTTAAAATCTACTAAGCTAAAAAAAAACTCGAGCCATCAACAGGAGTTTCATTCCTCACGCGTCATGAAAAGCACCAGATAAGTTTTCATAATTAATACTTTTGAGATGGAAATATTTTCTGTGTTGCTGTGATTTTTAACTTGTATATTGTAAACTATAACTACTATTCTTAACTAATAGTAATAACTTAATTCTTAATTCACGGCACTCGAAGTGATTGTGAATAAAAAATATAGCTGTAAGATATTTTTTAGAGCAAACAGAAAATAAAGAAACGGCGAAAAGACGAATTTATATTTAGCAACACAGATCGACTAGACCAGATACTAGTTCAGCCAATAATACAACGGGAATTTGGAGAAATGATCTTACTAATCTTAATTTGCCGTAGAGAGATGAAATAATGAAAGCATTCATTCCTTTAGTAGTAAATCCTGAACAAAGCAATAAGTATAATTTTCGATTTGAATGGTATAAACAGTTTTCTTGGTTGCATAAAAATATTGCATTTTGTTATGCCTGCATACAATTTTAGTCATATGGTACAAACGAATTTAGCTATACAGAAATAAACTTCAAAAATTGGAAAAAAATACCTTTGATATCAAACGTTGGTTTCCTAAACAAGAAATGTTAGAATTTCATATTCGTTACATGTGAATGGGGAAGGAACGAGAGCCTCGTTTAGAAAATTGTACATTGGAGTCCGCAATAGTAAATGAAAAGCTCTTGTAAAAGACTGTGTTAGATCTCTCAAAGGAGTAGTACAAATTTTAGTGGTCAATAAGCTCGCTCTGCGAGAATATTATAATATAGTAGAAAAGACAGGTAGGTTTATTCGGGAATTTTTTGAGAGAGAAAGAATACACGTTAAATAAAGATAACACCCTTTAAGAACGTTTGATACAAAAACCTAAGAATACAACATATTCTTCTCTTGGCATACAAAATGACATTATTGAAGTTATAGTAGAGATCACGAGAAGAAAAATAGCTAAATATATATTACATGCAGGTGTGCCTTGGTTTATTTCTATAGAAGATGAGACTAAACAAATAAATTACAGGGGAAATAGCACAATTGCTATTCACTGTGTTAAAAATAGAAGAATTTTAAAGAGTATCTTCTACATATAATAACAGCGAAAGAGTGGGATGCTTAATCTTTTACACAATAGATGTAATATATAAGAAGAGAATAGATACTTCCCGTCTTCCAAGTCAATCTTCTTATGGTGCTGGAGTACTGAAAAGGTGGTGTAGCTGCTTGATTGAGAGAAAATGTGAAAATAAACGTGTCTTATATTTACTGTTATATTCCCAAATTGCACTTAGTAGTTGTTAAGATAGTGTCAGAAGTACAATCAAAGAGGACATTTTTTGATAAATGTGCTATATTTCTAGACTTTTTTCAACAAGGCAAAATTGCATCGTTATGGTGCGTCTTCTAGAAGTCAGAATTAGAGTGAATACCTAGAAATTACAAAAGTTCTTTGTCAAACTACGAAGTAGAATGTTAAACGGCATAGGAAAAGATCATTTTAATGAAGAAAACAAAGCAAAAAACTTTGGTTTGAAACCTGTGGTGATGTCTTACTCCAGTTTCGAATTCTATTAGTTTTCAACAAGAAAACTCTTGGACTGCTGAATATGCTGATAATGCCTTTTAATGGCAGATTATAAGTCTTAATAACGCAATTTTAATTATTAAATGTGGGAAATGTGAAATAAGTTAGTTTCGTGGAGAAAAAGAACCTTTCATTTCTTAATTGAAGATCTACACAACCAGAAACATTATTTCTGTTCTTGTACAAAATAAAAGATCTAGAAAGACAAATGACAACACTGACTATATTTAATTTAATGTGTTGTCAGTACATTCCATAAGCAGTTCTGAGTATCAACAGTGAAAGAAGATCTTTTGTGACACTGTGGACTTATTAGCATTCGTTTCAGTGAAAATAAAGATCTTTTACTGAGAATGCAGAACTCTAGATAGAAAATCTTCAAACTTTTGAAAATATAGGTGTAAACGTACCAATCAAAGAAGCACTGTCAGTGGTAACGACAACGGTTTTGTCCTCAAAAATCAACAAAAATAAAACAGATATTTTAAACGAAAATAACTAAGTGTTTTCGTATGTAAGTTATTTGCAACGGAAGCAACGATTGGAGTAGTAGTTGTTGACAAACAACAGTTATAGCGGTTTGTAACCAGGATGTGGCATGCTGCTTAATAATTAGTTAATTATGTTTGCTTTATGTCGGATTTATCAAATGAACTTATAATAATTGCAAACATCACCCCACTACGAGATCGGTACAGACGATTTCTTTTATTGATTTTATTATGTCTGAATTTAATTTTTTCTCTCATTTCATTGTTAGTTTTAGATGCAGACTTCTTCAACTAAACTCATTTTTGCGACAAGTTAAAATGCATGTAAAAGTAAAAATGCGTTAAATAAAACTACAACCATAAATTCAACACGAACATTTTATTCTCAAACAATGAACATACAATTAAATGGAATCGAATTTCTATTCATCATTTGGTACAGTCACTATTTTCAAGGCAAACATAGGAAATATTTTAAATAATCAAATAATAATAAAATAAGTCTTTTTTAATGAATTATTTCAGGAACTTTGAAAGTTTATAATCTCAGAATTTCAATTTTACTATGTAAAAGAAACATAAAAATGGTTGAAGTAAGCGAATCCATTGACATAAGCAAATCTCTCCATTCAAATTTTAAACCATTTTCAGTACCTTCAAAACAAGCAGTTCAGACTATTTCTTACAAAATATTTGATTAAGAAAAGTTTATCTTTTAATTCAATAAATTTAAAAGGCAACAACCGAAATTCCGTACAAAAATCTTCATAATGCAGTATCTTAGAAATCTCTATAATTACATAGATATTTCAAAATACTGTGCTTGAAGAACCTTTTTTTTTAAAAAGACACCAATTTTTCTCTATGTTTATGAAGCAGAAACGAACCATAGAAACACATATTAATTCTCAGTAAACCAATAGTTGACGAAGAATAACAATATGTAAACAATCTTTTAAAGAAATTTCTTACAAAAATGAGACCAGTCAACAAATCATTTAAGAACACAACATTCGATTCAGTAAGTAAAATAACACGATTCTGCGTTGAACTTTACAATAAGCTACTAGAATTAAAGATGAGTTAGAATTCTATTAGGGTAAACAGCACTTCTAGGACTGAAGCAAATCCATTTAATGCAATACATACTTCCCAAAGATACCCATTACACTTGCAAGAGGTTCATTAGAAGTCCATTGCTCTTTCTATTCATGCAGTGGATATCTACGGGAAACATGCGGTTGTATGGCATAAAAAACTTGAACATGGAAAAAGTCTGAAACTTTACATCCCTAAGCATTAGTAGAACAGCTTGGCGGTTTATTTGAGCATTGTCCAGTTATACATCCGAATTGACTGAATATGACTTGTATTTGTAACTCATTTGAGCTTGCTGGTATTTAACCAAGGGCGGAATATGGGAAGCGTTGACGGGTAACTAGTTCCTTTGCGTCTCTGAAGGGTTCCGTCGCTGTTTCGGATAGGATAGGTGGCTATCATGATTGGCAGTTGGAGTTTCAGAACTTTGTCTACTCCTTTGGGCTCCAGCATGAACTGAAAAAAAAAAAAAGAATATTGAATGCCAATTTTATATAAAAAATTAATACAGAATACAAATTAACTTAGACAACATTTCTCATCCTTTTTGACAGGTTGTGACGTTGGGGTATTTGGAAGTTTCTCTCGGGGACTTTATAATAATTTGAAGTGATACAATTACAATTTTTGCTCAACCAAAATGAAGCGTGATTAGGTAAATTAGATGATGATAGAAGTGAAGCGAAGCGAAGCGAATTAGAAATAATGATAAATAAACGAAATATAATTAAAGGAAATAAGGGTGGGGGGGGGTGAGGAAAACGATTCGTTGATAGAGATTTATAATTTGGATTAATTAGTTTGGTGGATTGAAGCTAATTCTAGTTAAAGTACAAAGCTACTGTTAGTAATAATTGTTGAATTCAGAACGAGGGATTTGGTAAGCTAAAATTTCATATTTAAATCATAATCTAGGAATGTTAAGTGAATTGGAATTTGGGAAAGAGCAACTATATCTATTCTCCAATGATTATTAATAAAGTATTTTAGTTTGTTTTTACGCATCTTCAAATGGAGTTCAGTGATTATTGATGAATGCATTAGATTGAGATATGGCGCAAGAGCTGAACAATGAAGGACAATCGTTCCAAAGTTAGTGACAGATGGTCTTTCGGTAGATTAAGAAGGACGTTAAGGATTTCAAAAGAAAACAGATTTAGAGGATAATATCAAATTAAAAAAAAAACATTCCCATATTAATATAAGTTCAATTGGCTATAATTCACTCCACAGATCAAGACAAATTCTACAGAAAGAATGGGATGGGGCACACAAAGTCACATTTTTTTTTTATGTAACTTGCCCTCATGCCATCATCTAGAAGGCTATCAAATTACCAGAAAAACAAAGATTTTAATATCCTATGCCTAGATAACGTAAGACTTTGGCATCGAATAAATGAAACTAAACTTACACAACAGATATGTTGACTTGATATTGATAAATTAGTTGGAATTTCCTGTTCAGGTATGTTATTTTGTCTGTGCGGGAGATTATGAAAGGGGAAGAACGCACATGTCCCCTTTCCCACATCCTGGATCCTCCACAGATTCACGTTCCATTCATCCCATTGTGCCCTTAAAATGTACTCTTGTGCGCAAAATTAAAGAGATTTTTCAAATTCTGTCTATTTTTACTAAAAGTAATGAACCGAAGGTACTTCTTATGCAAAGAAATATGCAAATATTCAGAGTCAAATACGTAAATGTACACATGCGGGTCTGCGGAGCTTTGCCTGTGGAGGGGATATAAGCGCACAAAGGGTTGTAGATTTGTGTGCTCCACGACATTCACCGTATTTCTTTCAAAAGATAAGTAAGTTTTATAAGGTATATCAGGTAAAATGAGTAGTCATGAATGTATGGATGACGGAATGAGATGATGGATTGTCGGTAGATTGGAGGCACGCCAATCATAACAGCAGGTGGTTACGAACCTCAATGATAACCACCTTTTGCTAATATGTGTTTCTATGCTCATTGTCATTTGCAATGCTACAATTCACTTTTTTATTGCCATATTTATAACAATATTATTATTTTTTTTGTAGAATTTTTGTCAACTTTATTACGTTTTTAGAATTGGAAAATAATTAGTTATAGTTTGGTGTAAAAAATCTTTTCTCAGTCCTGAGTAGAAAATTTTATACCGATAAATGTTTGAGTTATACCTGTAATATTAAAGGATCCATTTTTAAAATCTCTTTCAATCAAAAACTTTTAAAATTTTACGGAATTAAATTTTTTTATCCAATTTTAAACTGAGAACACAGATTGTCTAAAACAAAAAGCAAAAACCATACATGTCTATTTTTGTACTAATTGATATATTTGAACAACTTATTGAGATTTTTTTTAAAAGTTTATCTTTAACATTTATCGGGAGCTTTTAAATGATGAGAATTAGTGAAATATTTGAAATCATAATAGATTAGAGTTTTAAATTTATCTAACCAATTCTCAATTAATTTCTATGCTTTTCGAGTTATGAATTGATACAATTACGTTTTATTTATTTATCTTGAATATAAAAAAATCTGAAATACATTATTACTATTATGTGACTGTATGCATACGATTCCGATTAATTTTCGAGTTAAATTCAAGCTATAAAAGTATCAATTAACTGCTTTTATCTCAATTTAAAAGCGTTCTTCTGAAATGAGTGTAAAGACTATCAATCATTCATGAAAAAAAGAAGGATCAACCAATTCTTCAATACATATACGCTTAGGAAGCGCATCTGTTGTTCGTCTTTGAATTTCAAGAATTGAACAGTTGAAGTAAAATTAGAAGCTTAATATACAACTCCAGATAAGAGTTTATTAGAACATATTATAAAGCAGCAGAACTATGGAGTATGGCTTAGTATTTGAGGAATCAGTATGGAGTTTTCATTAGATGAAATAAAAGTTTATTATCATGCAAACGAAAAATCTTTGACACATAACTAAAATTAATGTAAAATTAAATATGTATTCTATATCTTTTTTGGTACAAAGTTTATCGTGATAGACATTCTTTAAAGATATTAATAATAATAATAAAAAGATTAAAATTCCAATGACCAATGAGCTTTGGTGTAAGCTAATGGCATTTTGGTGTAAAAACATAATAATTAAAAAAAATAAGCTGTCATAAGTCTACGACATATAACTAAAACTAATATAAATAAACCAATTTTCGTATGTCTTCTTCGTAAAAAATTTCCAATTTCTCTTTTTTTTTTTTAAAAAAAAAAAAAAATATTTAAAGAATTAGTTAAAAAAAAATTCAAGATTTGCTGGCGATTTAGAACAAAACTATAACAATAAAAAGTTTTAAGCACGTTACCTAAACTAATGTAAAATAAATCAATATTTCAATATTTTCCCTGTAAGAATTTTGTGGATGAGAATTGCATGTAAACAAATGATTAAAGAAATGTGTCAAAAATTTAAAGGTCATCAGTGATTTGTAAGTTATTTATGCGCACACATATGTTACGTATTGCTTTAAAAAACTTTTTTTCTGAAATTTTATTTTTGACTACAATTCTCATATATTTTATAAAGAAATTTATGAGGAAATTAGATAACTTAAAAAATCAGTAAAAGAAATTTATAAATGTAGTATTAGTATTTCTTCATAGATGGCAGCACAACAATGAAAAACAAAGTTTCCATTCGAAAACTGAAAATTTAACAATAAATCATTTTGTAGCAAAGGACAGAGAAGGATGTTGAAAAATGAGTTTTGAAATAACTTTCAATCTTCTTGAATTCATAAAAAGAAGGAGAACAGTTACGATTATTTTTTGAGGAAATGTATAAAAGTTTTATTTGAATGTTATTAATATGTGGTCCCATATGCGGATTTTTTTTAAAAAAAAAATTTAAAAAAAAAATCACCAAACGAAAGAAGGAAATAGTTTATAGTATTAGTAATAAAATTTCAGATATCTGTTTAATCTGCTATGCCAATATTGAATGTAATTTTTTGAAATAGAAATTATTAATATTTTTAAATTTTCTCCTTGGATCATGGCAGATTCTGCACCGAAAATACTGATATTTTGATACTGATCAAGAAAATAATTTAATTGTAAAATATTATGACCTAGCTCAAAATGGCGTTGATATATATATATATATATAATATATATATATATACACACATTTTCTGTTTCTAATGATATTTATCAAAGAAAAGAAAAGAAACCCCCCCAAATGATTGATTTTTTAATTACTATAAATTTGCATTTCAGCAATATAAAAAATTATTTTTCTTAGGAAAAGATTTAAAGAAAAGTTTTGTATTTGCTGATGCTCTTAGGACATTTCTTCTAAAAATTGCAAAACAGAATGAAAACTCGGTAATCATTTTCAGGTAGAATAATGCTCCAATGTAATTAAAGATTTATGTAGTTAATAGCCCACACATCCATTTTTCGTTGCATTTTCTTTGGAATACTCCAAAAATAACATGCAGATTTTGGAAAATATATTTAAATACTAATTCAAGATAAAGCACTGGAGTTGAAATGCGAATCATATTGCGCACAGCAGAAGGAAAAAAAAAAAGTTAATTTTAATACAAATAAGTGCTGTATTAAAGTATACGGATTTTCAGTAAAATAATGAACATGGTATTAGGATAAAGTAATTTTCTACCTGAAACAGTGTTCCAAATTCTTTTCTATTTTGAACATTTTTACCGACCATGAATTATTTTTTTTTGCTCGAATAATAAATAAATTTATCAAGATAACTGTAATACCTGGCTCCAGTTAGCGAGAGAGAATATTGGTGGCCTTCACTTTTTACTATCCACCAATATTCTTTCTATTCCTTCCAAAATAATGTAACAGATTGAGGCTAAGGGTTGAACGGAGAAGCATTGAGCTCCAAGGATTTATTAACAAAATTATTGATATTGCAAACGAATTTGGTTATTATTTTATCTAGCACCTAAAACAATAAAGTCTTACAATAAACAATTAGTTACAACAAAAAACTTAATGAGAACTTTCAAAAATCCCAGTATTCTCAATATCGAATAAATCATGCCAGAAAAATATCGTAGACTTACATAGACGTCATACTGTATTTTAATGAGATGACATCCTCGCAAATTAGTGGGAGGCAAGGGAGGAATGTAGAGCAGCTCGTTCTTCCAGTGGTCCGTCGTGCCCGGATCTATCCGGCCCTTCTGAAGGGATGCCAGCTCCCTCGTTTCGGACTGCACGATTTTGCTCTTGGCCGTGTACTGGATAGTCTAGGGAAACATTTGAAAAGTATGTCATTAGTTTATCGAAAGTTTATGCGTAAATGCGACTCACAATAAACAGAAAAGTTGGTTGCTGAAGTATATGCTTATGGGAAATATTTAAATAATACGAGTGAAATAATTACACGTTGAAAAATAATAAAATAGGAAAAGTCTATCTGCCCTTTAATTACATTTTTATGTCTCATATAAAGGATTAATATTTTTAATTAAGCATAAATATTTTTAATAATGGAATAATTAATAATTAGCTACATGTATATTAAACACACAGAAACATACATACGCTGAATCGATATATATATATATATATATATATATATATATATATATAATTTAGTAAATGATAGAACATTATTTAAATGTCCTATAAACAACATTTCTTTGGAATCCAATACAGGTCATGGTGACAGCAATTTTTCCCGCCTAATGCCTTGAGGAAGAATCTTGGAATGTAGTTTACTGTAACGATACTGGCTGATGCTGTAGAGTGTAGTAGTCATTAATATTTCTTAGGAAACGAAGGGCAAATGCTGTCCAACCATTAAATGGATAACACTATGTCCTTCTTGAGGAAGCACATTGTAAATATAATTTATATATATATATATATACTCGGGAAAACCTGAAGTTATCGATAGTTATATATATATATATATAACCCTCACCTCACAAAGATCGGAAGAGCGTCGTGAGGTGAGGG
>BMAW01083363.1:678897-693918 GCA_019974015.1 Nephila pilipes | reverse complement strand
ATATTGATATATTAATATGTATTAGGCCCTTTGATTCACTTGTTTTTAAAGATTCTTCTATCAAAATGTCAAAGATATTTGAATGAGTTTAACACCATATAATTTTACACCATATTATTAATTACACATTTGAGAAAACACAAATTCAGTTGAATTTCAGAAAAAAAAGAACATGTTTTGTATTTTATCAAGTGAATAATGAAAATAGAGTATATTTGGTAGTATCTTCTTAAGAGTATTTTCTATATATATTTGCATAATTAAAATAAATAAATTAATTAGAGTAAATACTGGTAAGAATAATTTGAAATCCTTTTCACATCATAAAGTTTAATCTGAATTTTAGGCATAAGCGTTTAATATTTTTACAGAATAAAATTAGTTTAAGAAATCCACTTTTAATGCCATAAAAATTGAAAGAGAAATATTATTACGAAAATTTTGAATAATTAAATTCAATTATGAAAAAAGTGAAATGTAACATTCCAAAATTTTAATATGTTTTACTTTCTCATGTCATGTATTAAAAATATTATGCAATAGTTTCTAAAAGTTAAGGAAATGTCCAAAATTTAAATTATGATTTGAAATTGAAGTGTTTTAAGGCTCCCGTCAACCAGCCACTTTGATTTCGTTAACGTAATATTAATCTTATGGCATTTCTACTTTTCTACTCAAATCTAGATTGTTTTATCTATTTGAATACAGTAAAAAAGTGCGTCCTAAAGAACAAAAAAAAATAATAATGATGGTTTCTGTATATTTTCCTTTTTTAACCGATTTTTGAAAGTGTTTTTACATCTGTTTCATTGATTTGTTTATCGGCTCTCTGATCTTTAAATATATTTTAAAATATTTTCGAAAATAAAGGGAGAAAATGTGATTCCTCAGAAACTTTTATTATTTTTTGCTCCTTCGGATGCACTTTTTATAGCATTCAAATAGATAAGATAGTCAAGATTTGAGATGGCATGTAGAAATTCCAAAGAATAAACATTATGTTCGCGAAATTAAAATGGCCGGTTGACGGAAGCCTTAAAGAGCTGGTTTTTTTTAAAAATTTATAAACATTTTCATTATCCATCAATTTTAGGTCCCGTCTACCCGCCATTTATTTCGTGTACGAAATGTCAATCCTATGGAACTTCGTTAATTCTCGCATCTTTACTATTTAAATACAATGAGGTGCACCTGAAAGAGCAAGAAATAATGGATGATTCTACAGAATGACTTTTCTCCTCCGATTTTTAAAAATATTTTAACCTCTATTTTAATGATTCGTTTGCGAGTTTTCCCGGTCTTAAAATGTTTTATAAATATTTTTAAGAATCGTAGGGGAAAAGTAGTTCCGCAGGAGCATTCATTATTTTTCGTTCTTTCAGATATGTCTGGAACTAATCGTTGAATTTGTATGAAATCCAGAACAGAACAGAACAGGGGGAAAAAAAAGAAAGAAAAACGACGCACTAAGAAGGAGTAGTCCGATGGAGACAAAAATTGGCGGATAGGAAAATTATGTACAGAATAGAAAATGATTAAAATTTCAGAAAAATTGATTGATTGATTTCAGAGTTACATAGTTACAAAGTAACGAGTTGACCGAACTCTATCCTGGATGCAAGCTGCCACACGACGTGGCAAAGAGTGATAAAGCTCCCTGATGGTCTCCAGCGATATTTCTTGCTCAATTTGCTCCAATTGTTGGACTATGTCATCAACATTACCTGGTAGATGCAGTCGCCTTCCCATCATATCCCAGTCATACTCGATTGGAGAGAGATCTGGCAGGCCAAGGAAGTGTTTAACAAGCTGTAAGATAGTTCGTAGCAACACGTGACTTATGTGGTCTGGAATTATCTTGCTGAATAATAAGGCCAGGATACTGTAAAAGGAACGGTAGCAAAACAGGTCTCAGAATGTCGTCGACGTACCTCTGTGCTATGAATGGGCTTCTAATGACGACCAAAGGGGTCCGGCTCTCAAGGGAAATAGCACCCCAGACCCTAACTCCTGGTCGAGGGCCTGTGTGGCAAGCAATAGTGAAGGCAGGATTGGCACACTAGCGTCTCCTGGGCGTCTCCTGACACATTTTCGATTATAGTCAGGACACAGTTGGAGGCGGGATTCGTCGCTAAACACTATACGTCCCCGGTCAGCATCATTCCAACCTGATCGAAACAAGCACCACTGTAATCTGGCTCTACAGTGTGCAAAGGTGAGTGGCAGGTGACGTAGTGGTTGGTACGAGAGGAGCCGTTTGTGAATGGTCGTGGTGGACACTCGTGTGCGGGTCACATGTCTGATGCTTGATAACGATGAATCAGGCACTGTGACAGCTGATCTAACAATCACTCTGTCCTCCCGATCTGCTGTGGTCCTAAGGTCGACCGCTACCCTCATGACGCTGAAATCTGCCATTGTCCATCCGTTTTTGCCAGCATCTTCTAATCGCTGCATCGCTTCGACCCATATGACGAGCAATTCTCCGATTGGCCCAACCTGCCTCTTTGAATCCAATGATACGACCTCTTTCAAACTCTGACAGTTGTTCGTAAGGAGCTCGAATCCAGAGGCGAGGCATTTTTTCAGTCGTTGAAAAGTATCCTAAATCACAATGCAACAGAAAATTTGACCATCAGATTGAGAATCACTTCTTATGTAGACCAGCTGAGTGCGCAGTTCCGAAGCGCTGTAGCTTCCTCTATTCATTCATTGGACACCAAATTTTAATCATTTGCATGTTCGGACGAAATGTCTTTGCATATGAAATTTCATTACAATCAGGCTACTCCTTCTTGGTGCTTTTTTTTTTTTTTTTTGTTATAGAGTGTATTTAGAATCTTTTCTACCTAAATGTAAAAAATAACTGGGTTCTATCATGAAACAATTATTTTTTAGAATTTCATTAACTGAGCTATCTGTATAGTTAATTTTTTAATAATATAATTTTTTCCAGAATCGCGAAAGTAATTTTTCCACTTTTTACATGCGTTCCCCCCCCCTGAAAAATCTCCGAAAACGCCATTCTCCTTTCGAAAATAAACTCACCCCCCCCCCCACAGGCTCTGTTATAATCTTCACTTCAGTGTGCTACTAATGTCACAACAATTTCGCATTTTCATTAGGAGAGGATATTTTCGAGATTTTAAAGAAACAGTTTCCAAGAATAAATCTGCGTAAAAGCGCCTCCTCTTAAATTTCAGCTATTTTTCAGCAGTAGAAAGGTTTTCCTAATTTTTCAATCAAGAATCCACTCTTTCAGCGAACCAAATTTTCAGCGACACGTAGCTTTTTACCGTTTAGATAAAAAAAAAATTTCTGACATGACTATTAGCTATGGCTTTGTATTTATTTATATAAAAGAGATTCTTATTCAATATTTTCAAATAAGTTATTGTTCAATCCTCCAATAGATGGCGTTGCTGAGCTCTTAACCGAAATGAATATTTAACTTGGAGGGTTAATTAGGATGAAAGTATAAACCCTCCAAGTTAAAGTTTTAATTATTACTAAAATTTTTTGAAATATGAGGATAAAATGTATTCTGGATACTTATTGATCCCAATGTACATTATGTTGTAAATTACACCTATTAATGTCCATTTGTTAAGTTTTAGGAAGCCTTAGATCGAAATGTGACCCGCAATATCATAATGTTTCAACTTTGATACTAAAAATAATTGAGAGAGAAACTCAATTTTTATTTATTATTCTTAAGACATCACTACACAGTCACCATCCAGAGTTATACCTTTCTCCCAGTGTTTCTTGAAGTTTCGAAGGCCGTTATTATAGAACTCAGTTTCAACTTCTGGAAACAATCTGCATCAGCATTCTGGTTGATTTATTGTTTGTATTAAATGATATCACGCAAGGACTCATGATTGTGCGCGAGCAGATGCAAACGAGAAAATAAGTGCAACAGCAGATGCGTTTGGTTTCTCGAAGCGTTTATGTTCCGGACTTAGTGTCGTAAAACTTAGGCTGTCACTTAAATAAATTAATACACGAAATTTTTTTGTCATCCTCCTTACACAACGGAAACAAACTCCCACCAAGAATTTAAAAACTCTATTTTCTCCTTCCTACGGGGTACTTCATTCTAGGTCCTCTGGTAGCCAAACAAATCGACATTAACAGCTGTAACATTATGTACGTGAGGAAAATTAATACGAAGAATACATTTTATCCGGATGTCTCGATTATTTCTCAGCAATCCTTACAACTTTACGAGACCCCTCAGTAAAAAAGGAGATGGAAAAAACATCTCTGAACAAAATTATGCCTATGATGTGTGTCAGGCCCAAATATTTCTTCAAAACTGAAACTTAAAGCAAAATATGTAAAACATTTTTAAAGCAATGCAAATTTTTAATTTTTTTCTTCTTTAGAACTTTAAAAATTTTATTTTATTCAAAATTTGGTACATTTGGACTGAAATAGCTTATCAAGCTTTCTATATCTTCGTATTTCAACGAAAACATATAAAAGAGACAACAATAATTTAAAAATGTTAAAAAATCAGTTGTTGTGTAGAAATATTTAACATAATGTCTGTGACGTTTTTGAGGAATTCCAAGAAAATTGTCTTTGAAAGTATTTCTTTTTTGCCTTGTTCTTAAATCGCGACTAAACAATTTGTCGAAAATGTTATGCACTCAAAACTTGGCATTTATTAACAAAAACATGAACAAAGTTCAAATATCTTTTAAATAGAGAATTTTCTTATTTGCATAAGTATTTAGTCATGCATAAGAATGGAATAAAAATAAAGTCTTATTTTGAGAATTAATCCTCTGACGGAATTTAAAGTTAAATATATTGTTTGGCAGATACATTTTGTAAAAATAGTTCGTTTATGAAATAAAACAGTGGAAAGAATTCTAAAACAGTTTGCTAATAAGGAAAGAGAAATAATTCTTCCACATTTTTTACATAAGAAATGCTAATGTTTTTCATTAGCTTTATAATATGTCAGCTTTGAAGCTTGAGTTTAGAAAATTGTTAAATAATTTGACTTAAGAAAACAGATATTTTCATGAAAGTCATAAGTTTTTCTTATAACTTTTTTTAAGCTGTGAAATTTGCAATTTAAAAACTCTCTGGCATGCGTACATAATTTTCAGAAACTGGTATTTATTAAGAGGGAACATTTTGTTCCTTCATAAAAGTCTTTCCCGTAAAAAGGCATTCTTTGTAATGCCGTTTACAACATCTCAGATTGATTGGTTATTACGGTAACTAAGATGATAAAATGCTTCAAAAAATGATATTTTTTGATTTAAAAAAAGTAGTGGAGGCTTCACTAAACTTTATGATGTATAATTAATGTGAGAATTTGATGAATAGAACATTCTAAAATGGAAATTTAAAACTTTAAGCAAATGTGCCTGCCATAAAGAAAAATATCAGCATTTGCGTTTTTCTCAAAATACGTTTTTAAAATTCTGGTACACTTTCCTCAAAATCTATTCTATTTATAGTATTGATATTTTTTATATTATGAAATAGTATATTTCTGTACAGTCATCTTAAGGCTCCGGCCGTTTTGATTTCGTGAACGTAATGTTAATCCCATGGAATTTTTCTACCGTCCTGATATCTTTACTGTTTAATACATTTGAATGCAAAAGAAGACATCTGAAAGAAAAAGAAAGAGCGGAGGTTTCAGAGGTATTACATTTCTCGTTTGATTCTTAAAAATATTTTTATTCCGATTTTAATGATTCTTTTGTCCCCTTTCAGATCTTTAAAAATATTCTAAAATACTTTCAAAAATTGGAACAAAATGTAATTTCGCAGAATCATTCATTGTTTTTTGCTCTTTCGGATGCACTTTGGGCTGCGGCAGCCTAGAGGTCAAGGTCGTGGACTCGCGACAAGCGGTTTTCGTTCAGTCGCGGGTTCGATCCTTGGCCGCCAAAGACCTGCCGTGTAGCCGGGGCTGATGCACGTTAAATCTGTTTGGGGCCCAAAGTCCTCCCGTTGACGTGGTGTGGATGTTAGGAGAGGGGGTGCCAGCTCAGGTGTCGTCCTCGTCACTTGACCGTGGTTCAAAATTACGAGGTCCGTCGCCAATTGCCCTCGTGTTGCTCCTAGAGCAACGTTAATAAAAACTAAACTAAACTAAACTTCGGATGCACTTTCTTACATTCAAATAAATAAAGTAGTAAAGATTTGAGGAGAGTAGTAGAAATTCCATGGAAATTCTATTACGTTCACGAAATCAAAATGGGCAATAGACGGGAACTTTAATATTTTTCTGATCAGAACTCGGAAATTTTAGGTATTGCACATCATTTGCATAAAAATGTTTTGGAAATATGAATCCTAATATTTTAAATTTTAAAATTTTCTTATATTTATTTTTTAATATTATAATTACATTCGGTATATACGCTGTTATGTATATAAGTTCTTTCCAAATTTTTAAAGTTATAAATGGAAGTAGATTTTATCAAAATATCTAAAAACAGCAAAGTATCTAAAATCAACTTATACAAATGCAAAGGAAGCTACGATTATTAAAGGCTCATTCATAATAAATCATGCATTTAAATCCGATTTAGCTTGCATAAACTGATTCACAAGTATACAGATTTATCAGTGTTAAAATATAACCTATGTTGCTTTTAATTTTATAAAAAATTGAGGATTATATAAAAAAAACTTGCATAAAATAAACTCATTTTTCTTATCGAAATTTCTCAGTTACCTCAAAGTCGCATTATAATGAGCATGAAAGCTATTGGTGACAAACCTAATAATTTAGACACTACAATTTCATAATTACGTTGACGTTTCTATGGGCGCCTAGAGCGCGGAGCGCTCTTCAAGCCCAAACCTTGTATATAGAAGTTGCTTTGGAAGGATGGAGTTTTCATTTTTGATGGTAAAGTCCAAAAATAAAAATAGTTTGATGAAAATCTGGGGTACAGAATTTTCATTGGTTGAGAGGTGAGTAGCGCTGAAAATGCTGTTGGTTGCCTTTTTGAATTAAAATGAATGAAAAACATTTTAATTTTTATTGGAAATGCAAAAGGAAAGATGGGGACAATAATTTCATAATTAGCATATCTGTTACTCTATAAACTTGCTTGCCGTGGCATCACAACTTACCAGTGAATAAAATATTATATGATTTGGTTGGTTGATTGGTTTTATTGTTACAAGACTCATATGTGCACTTTTTTAATGAATTAACAAACACTTGTTTATTCATTAAAAAGGTATATGTCTGTGATCTAAACCGAACTTTGTAATTGCATTAAAGAAAGAAAAAAATGGAGGTATAAAATGATATGAATGCCTGCAAGAATCAGTGAGTGATTTCTCACTCACTGATGATTCACTAAGAATATTCCGGTGGTCACTTGTGTTCACATACGACAACGCACTCTATGAGAGAGATTTCTCAAACATCTTAGGATCATTAACCTCGTACTTATGAGAATAAAAGAAATAATTAAAAAAATATTTTTACATTTTAAAACAATTTTTTTTCTTTACTTCATTTTAATGGAAATTGATTTTTGATTGTTCGAGGTAAAATTAAAAAAATCGTATTTATATTTAAAGCTTGTAAAATTTAATTTAATTTTATGAAGAAAAATAATTAACAGTGCAGAATTCAAATAAATTCAACAGTGCAGTTTTGAGAAATAAAGTAGAAATTCCATAGAATTAACATTTCATTCATGAATTCAAATTGGCCGGTACATGGGAGCCTTAAAACTAGTTCAAGGGATTTAATGATCTCTTAAAAACTATAGGTAAAACAATTGCTTCTTGAAAAATACCTGTATAATCAAGTATATATTTTTTAACAGACAAGCAATTTCGAATTCTTTTTAATTGATACTAATGAGGCGTTTTGTAGAACAAAAGCATTTTTGAGATCCCTTAATCGAATACCACGTGAAATCTTACGGATAATGAATAAGGATCCGTTCTTTATTTCAGACTGCTGGACCAATAAAGCTATGAACATTTTCATTATCCCGCTGTAGATGAAGTGTTTAGCAGTTATGATGAATGTACAATGCATCCGGAAGCTAAGCCTATTATTGAAGGCATTAATATGCTAATGAGGATGGTCTTGAATGCCATTCATTGCCGCTTTTGTGAGCGAAATTCCCGACCATTGATAATTTCGACATGACTATGGGCTTGCAGGGAATTATCACATTTAGAAATGTGTGTGAAAAAAACAGATGAAACTTTTTTTAAAATTAAATATACTTATTTTTTTCCCTTTAAAATTAGGAGCCCGCATTTATCGTTGAAAATTAAGTGCACAAATCTGATAAATGATAGAGTATTGATCACATGATACAGTCTGTTGCAACATATACTATTTTCGTACTCAGTATAATATGATATATTTTTTCAGAATCAATATACTACATTAAATAAGACTAGTATAAATTTATGTAAATTGTTACATATTATACTGATTGCAAAATTAAAAAAAAATTTAACGTTATGTACAATGGAGGTTTAATTATTATTTTTTTTGGCTACAATAGCATTATTGAGACAAGTTGGTATTACCAAGTATGCTGCAATTTATTAAACAATGCCGTATGCTGTAATTTATTGAACAATGCCAAAACAAATTGGACGCTAATTTAGAAGTTAGTTTTGATTTGGCGATAATTTGCAGCCAAATGGCGGTAATTTGCAGAAATTTGATTGCTGCCGCGTCGAATTGTCAGCATTGATTAGACCTGCATTAATTTTAATGCATCGAAAATTAAGCAACAATCAAAACAATTAGTTACTCCAGGACAATCTTTTCCAAAGAAGGCGAAGAAGAACTGCCGAAAAAGTTATTCCGATTGTTTGTTGGGATGCGATGGGCGCCATACTCATGGACCTTTTTATAAAAGGAAAAACGACAAGTGGACAATACTACATTGAGTGATCTCTCTTTCTCCCCTTTCCCTTTCCTAATATCTCATTTCTATTTTCTAATTGGGTACTTTTAGCATCGCCCTCATGTCACACATATTTGACTTTAATGATTGATGTAAATGATGAAAATGAGTATTTTTTAAATATTTACGAAATTAAACTTTTTAAGATTAAAATATAAGACTGGGATTTAGAAATAAGAGTAAATTAAAATTAGATTCAAAGATTTTTCCTGTACGTAATATTATTATTAATAACTGTAAAAGAAATGATGAATATAATTTTTCTATTTTGAATTTACATTATCTTCAAAAGTATATCAAAGGATTATTCATGAATTAAAGTTGCTATTTATTGCCCTTACACCATTCTGAACACATGAAAAATTGAGTATAGTGCACAGTTATAATTTTCAGGCCACGCAAAAAGTAAATTTGCTTCACTTTTTTGTTACAAAATAAAGAAAAAGAAACGGAGAAAAAAGCACTTTCTATAGACAGATTACAAATGAAACGGCATGTATAGTTAATATAACCTAATGCAGCAAAATAATGTAAAGCAATTAATTAATTTTCATACGTGGAACGAAAATATGTTTCTTTTGTATATTAACGGATTGAAATATATATATATCTGAAGAGTTGAAAAATAAACAAAATATCAAGAAATTTAAAAAAATTAGAAAAATTTTAAGAACTTCAAAATGTTTCGAAAATACAAGAATGGAGAATAATATATTTAATATTGTAACATGATTTAGACTGTTAAGCTGGATTTAGAGTGTTAAGCTATCATGAATTATAGGCCTAACTATCACCTTAAACATAATATATTATTAAAATGGTTATAACATCAAAAATAGAAATTGAAAAAAATTCTGACAGTTTAAACCCAAAAAATTAAATTAAAACGAAAAACACACAAAAAGTGAAAAAATCTTTAAGAATCTAAAAATGAAATATGTTGAAAATGAAGAACTAAAATTAAAAAAATATAAGAGGAAAATCAAGATTTTCTAAGTATAGCACTCAACATGTACATGAATACAAGGAAATGCAAATAAATTTATACATTTACCAAGCACAAAAAAAAAAAAACAAAAAAAAAAAAAAAAAAAAAAAAAATGAAATTTAGAAAGAGGCTTTATTTCAATGGCTTGTTTCAAGTCATAAAAATACTATGAAAAAGCATAAAAAATGAGAGTCAAAATCAGCTACTAAATCTGTAATAGAAATCTGCAGCTAAATACCAACCATGTTCTTTCGTGAAATAATATTTTTAAGCGTTGCCAAAATGCACAAATTAAACTCTAAAAAACAATTTTAAATGTTGCCAGAATGCCAACACTTAATACTAGAAATACCCAATCAAAAATCAGAGGCCATCAAAACTACTAAAAGCATTGAAGCAAAAAATAAAAAAGAGATTTAAAAAAGAAACAAACAGAGATGTAAAAAAACGTATAACGAAATTTAAAATTGCAAACGGTAACGGTAACAGCTAAAATTACGAGGTTCCTATTTAATGAATTAAATTTACCCTCTCATCATAACTTATACAGAACAAAATATCATAATTAATTAATTTTTACTTAATTTGAAAAAGCTATCAAAGTTAGGATCAAGGCAACAAGTGCCTGGGCTTTCGACAGGTAACGGTAACGGCTAAAATTACGAGGTTCCTATTTTAAAATTAAAAACTTACCCTCTCATCGTAATTTATGAGGAAAAAATCTTAATTAAATAAATTTTATCATAATTGTAATTAGCAGTCAAAATTAGGATCAAGGCAACAAGCGCCTGGGCGTTCGACAGAGTGAGGAACTGCCGAAACTATTGCTATTGGATGCTGTAGCCGTAAGCTAAGAAGCATATATAGCAATGGGCGGAGAGTAGATTAGGGGATTTCGTCCAATAGATGGCGCCAAAATCTCATCAACTTTAAACCTCTATATCTCCGTAAATATCCATCCAAACCTCAAGAATTTTTCTTCAATTCACCACAAGAACTTTCTCCTAAGAATGAAAAATCCACCCATCCAAAGTGACTATTAATTAACAAGATTTGGGCTTGTAGAGCGCTCCGCGCTCTGGGCGCCCATAGAATCCCAACGTCAACGTCAACGTCAACGTAGATTAGGGGATGGAATTCAGGATTCAGTTCGAAGACGAAACGGCTTAGAGAAAGCTGATGTCCACGGGATTTTGAGAGGTTATAATAAAGAAGTTTAAACTATTGAAATTAAATGAATTAAAAAGAAATGCCGTACCGAAACCAATTAAAAGGAAAATTTAGCAATTTAAAAATGTGGGAAATTTTAAACGCAAGGAGAATGAGTCGAAAAGACAGAATTATTCAATTTTGGAGTATGCGCCACTAGCGATACCTGGTGGAAATAATTGTTTCTACCTTAGAAAATGAGTTTTTTAATGTAAACAAGTTAAAAAAAAGTGTCTAAATGTTCAAGTTTTCGAAATTTTAAAAATTTTGAAAGTGGTCGACAGTGTTACGCGAGGTCCATTTTGACCATGGGACATTGCCACTTATCGATGTGAAGTCCTGAATTTTAAAAATTAAGCAGGATATCACTAATGAATTGCTTCAATGCGCTCGAAGTCTTTTGAGGACTGGGAAATGTTGGTAGGAATGTCCGAGCGCTGCTCGAGGTCTTTTTTGCGATGACGCAATGCTTGCGTCGTACGCTGGGAGCTGGTGAAGCAGTTCATTAGGTATTTGAGGGATCCTATTAAAGAAATTAAATGATTGTTTTTTTAATAAAATCTAAAATTGGTTCAATTTTAAGGTCTTTATGCAGGACTTAATTCCGAACAAACCAGTGAGCATTTATCATTTATCTAAGGTGAATATTTTGAAAGACGTGCAGTCGTTTCAGATTGGTGGTCGCCGCAGACGCCCAAATAGGCGACGAGTACAACATGATCGGTCTTAGTATTGACTTGTAGAGCAAAATTTTGTGCCTGATCACCAGCTTGCTCTTTCGAGAAATCAAGCGAGTGAGCAATCTGCTCATTCCGAAAGCCTTTTGATAGGTTTTTTGGATGTGGTGGGCAAATGTTAATTTTGCGTCTAAAATTAACCCTAGGTACTTAAAAATGCAAAAAAAACCAGAATAAAGTAACACTCGCCACCTATCAAGCTATTTCATAACTAAATCTAAAAAATTATTTTGGGAAGATTATGTTAGTAAAATTTAAAAAAGTGGAAATAAAGTAAAAACATAAATATAAAGAAAAATTCAGAAAATAAAAATTAATAATAAATTAAAAATAAAAAAAAATTAAAAATTAATAGAAATTAAAAATTAAAACAACAATTACAAATAAATATAAGCAAAATATAAAAAATTAGGAAAAAGAAGGAAAAAATATCAAAAAAAAAAAAAAAAAAAAAAATGAACAAAATCAAAGAAAATCTTTAATAAAGTTATCAAAAAATCAAAAATTATAACAAAAAGTACAATTAACCAATATTTTATAGCTCTTATATCTTAAGTGTTTCGTTAAAAAATTAAAATTTGAAGATAAGCTTTAGCACATGTAAAAAAGATAATTTATTTTAAATTATTTTGAATATTTGGAGGCATATTAACTAAGTTGATATTTCTACGTCAAAATATACATAAAAAACGTTTCTAAAAATATTTAAATTTAAATTGCTATTAGTGCAAGGAACTTTATTCATAGGGAAACAATAATTACATCTTTTGTAATAAATGCTTCTATAATAATCATATTATTCTTAATTTTTAAATTAATATCCAAGAAATCTGTTTCAAATAAATTTACATTAGTTTTAATCAAATTTAAGTAAGAAAGATAAAAAAAAGTAAACCTGGTTTAACTTCTGGGTTAAGATTAATTTGAAAAATTATAAAATCGTCCATATATCTAAATAGATTGAAATTATTATTTTCTAAAAAAATATTTTTATAAAAGGGGAATAAATGTTAGCAAGAATATTATAAGTAGGAGTTTCTTGGGGTGTACTGTTTTGTAATTCTTAAGATTATAACCAAGACAATTTTCTTTTAAGACTAAATTGATGAAGTATTTAAATTTCTCATAAGAACTATTAATTTCGAATTCCTTAAAATTATCTAAAATAGCTGTGATTAAATCTTCTATATCTATTGAATTGAACAAATCTTGAAAGTCATAACTATAAACACTGTAGATCTTTTTATCTTTTATGTAATTAATACTTTCATAACTATTTTTAATGATGATTGCCTACAGTATTTTGTAAAATCTTTTGAAACATTTTACTTGCTTTATTTATGTAAGTATCGAAACCAATAATTACAGTTCTAAATTTAATTGGTAATTTATTAAATTTAGGAGTTAATAATATTTGAGGAAATTTAACTACATTCATTTTACAACTCATTTTTTCTGTATAAAATTTTAAACTTTTAATTCTGTTACTTATTTTTCCATCACTATTATTAATTTTAATAAAAGCATTATTACCAATTAAATGTTTATTATTCATATTAGCGTATAGTTCTATACAAATAATAGCATAATTGCCAAGGACCCAATGATACACACACTCACACACAATGTGGGGCTGTTCATTTTATTTTGATTTCATGTATATTTGCTTATTATCACCATCACTATACACCCCTCCTCATCCCTACAACGGTCCATGTGAATCTTCCATTATGCGAAACAGTACTGGGAGTCTTCTTCTGTCAGCTCCTGAGCTCGTGTCGTTTTCTCTTTCGCAGCTTCAACGGACTTAAATCTTGTTTCTTTTATGACAAGAAAGTCCGATTGTTTCCTAAGTGGAAGTCACAATTTGTGATTTCCATTTAGGAAACAGAAGTCGCATGGCGCAAGATTCGGCGAATAAGGCGGATGGTCTAACACTGGGATGCTGTACATGGTAGAAACTACCTGACAGACAATGCGGAATGACTTGTCCTTCTACAATTAGAGTCGCTTCTTCCTTATTCTTTCACGGAGTTCAACAAGAGAAAATAATAATGTTAATTAATAGTTTGAGGCTCAGGAACCCAGTGAAGGTACACAATCTCATGAATATCGAAAGAAAAAAAATCATTCATCATTACATGAATAGGCACTTCGTTTGAGGATAAGTAAAAACTCACAATTTGTCACACGTTATTATGCTTTCCAATAAGCTTGGGTCATTTTCAAAGGCATGTAAAGTTTCAGTACAAATAATATTGCGAGCTTCTTGATGATCAAACGTGAGAATTTTAGGCACCATTTTGGCATACATTTTTTGCATGTTAAAATTGTTACGTAAAATTTGACATACGGATATTTTGTCAATTCCTACAGTCTCAGCAATCGCACGAATACTTAATCGACTGTCAGATCGAACCAGATTGCTGATTTTTTTTTTATATTGTCATCCATTTTTGACGTGGAAAGGTAACTTGGGAATGAATCCTCTTCAACGTCTTCTTGGCCATATTTAAAACGCTTAAACCAATCAAAAACACATGCACGTGATAAACATTCATTGCCATACACTTCTTTCAATAAATTATTAACGATTTTTCAAGTTTCATGTGAAATTTCACAATTCGTTGCTCTATTGTTACACTTATCATTTTTCCGGCGAAGTAAAAAAAATTTTTTTTTTTTTTTTTTTTTTTTTTTTTTTAATGATGATACTAAAAAAATATTTCATCAAAATCATTCTTATGCATTCATGGAAAAATATAAATCCACCATTTTTTTAATTTAAGGAAAATTTGTAAAGGATATTGATTTGTCAAGTCAACAAGGTGAAAATTCTAACATTTATAACCAGATTTTTTAATTTAAGTTTCTCCAGTAGCAATATAATAACAAGATTTTCAATATTTCTTTGTAAAAATATTCATTCTATGTTTCTGAAGTGTTTGAGAGTTTAGATAGCTTTTCTCAAATGGAGAAAAATAAGAGGATCAACGTGGTTGCAGAGGCTATGCATGCCAGAACACCAGCAACCGATTGCTTTTGCGTGGGCTTCTCTTTCGAGATGCAGTGCCTTTTGTGTTTAAACAAAGATCCGTATTGATAGATCCTTCCTGCGTTGTTTTTATGGTGCCTGGATTTGTTTGTT
>BMAW01083363.1:641330-676502 GCA_019974015.1 Nephila pilipes | reverse complement strand
TGGATTTTCCAGCTAATTATTATAATTTTATTTTCCAATGTACTGTAAACTAGTCTCTCCGATATTCGATAAATGGCACCAATGAATCAGAGTCATGTGATAAGCAATACGTAACTGAACGAAGTACAATTCATTTATATCTCTACGGGATCTTTAAATCTACATGGAATAAGTTTTCTTAAGTATTTAGTTGTGTTCATACAAAATATAAATGGATATGAGCCATAAGTTATTGTTAGCCGGACCACTTTTTGGTATATCTTTAATATGTTATATTTTTAGTTAACTTTTTTTTATGTTCATATTGAATTAATATATAACTTTCTTTTAGTACTAAATTAACTAAATAATTAAATATATCGTATACGTGATTGTTTATTAAGGTCGCATTGAGGAGAAACTGGAGAGCTATCGGCGATGGACTTCATAATATTGTACCTCGGTCAAGTTACGAGAACAACGCCTAAGTTGGTAGCTCCGTCTCCAAATTTCCACACCACCCCAATGTAAAGGGCTCTGGACCTCAACTTTAACCAAATATTTCATAAGAAACAATTTTATTTATTTCATAAAATTTTTAAAAATAACTGGCAGGTTGCTCATAAAATCTATGCCAATTGAACTAAGCTGATCTTCAAAGTCAACGCTATGAATAGTGTTAATTTCAATATTTTTTTTATATATTTATTTATATCACATCTATTTTCAATAATAGCCGCCTTATTAAAATTATCTGCAGTTTCTTCTAAAAGAGTTTGTAACTAAATGTACCTGCTTTTGTAATTTATGTATAATTTATATTTTTGTCGCAATTTAATACACTGCCCACATGGATCAATAGTTCAAGAATTAACTTAGAGATGGCGCTCGTAAACCAATGTAGGTCTTTCTAGGTACTAACCTTTGCTTGAAGCATGTCAAAAATTTTTTTAAGTCGATGGGACCAGAAACGGCTGGATTATCGAGGTTGGAGTAAATTTGTTTTGCTTGGTTTGTTAAAAAAATGGAAAAAACCGAGTTCTGATAAGCATTGTTTTTTAATGGGTAGAAACACGTGCAAGAGAAACAAATGGATTGAAAATGTACCCGGACTCTTGTCCGGCTAAACGATTTGTTGGTGGTTTGCCGAGGTTAAACGTGTCGTACCGACACAAATGACGCCGGAACAACTCAGACCGAACCTGCAGAAACCGTTACACTGGAAAATGTGATGAAGTGACAAAATTATAAATAGAGAAAAGATCCGTAAAGTGGCGGCTCAAGTTGCTGAGATGACACAGATATCATATGGAAGTGTATTTACTATCCTTCATGAAAAGTGAGCATGAAAAGGTTTTCCAAGTGGGTGCCGCGATTGCTTTCGATGGAACAAAAGCAACAACGAGTCGATGATTCGAAAGCTGTTTATCGCTCTTACTCGCAACAAAAAAAAGATTTCTTGTGTCGTTACGTGACCAACAGGACTGAAACATGGATACATCACTACACTCAGAGTCGAAGCGGCAGTCATCAGAGGGAGGCACTGGCTGGCGAAAGCCGTCGAAGCGTCAACGTGATCCAGCTGGCAAAGAAGACATGGCGTCAGTTTTTGGGATACGCATGGCGTGATTTTCATTGACTACCTCGAAAAAAGGTAAATCGATCAACGGTGATTATTATATTGACTTGCTGGTGCGTTTGAAGGAGAAAATCGCAAAAAAAACGACCGCACATGCAGAGAAAAAAAAATCCTTTTTTCCACCAAGACAAATGCACCCTGACTACAAGTCAGTGAAAACAATACAATAAAATTGGACAGGTGGGCTTTGATCACTTCCCCCCCCACTCGCCAGATTTAGCCCCAGTGATACTGGCTCTTTGCTGAATCTTAAAAAAATGCTCAGGAAAGATTTGAAAAAACCAAATGAGAGGAGGTCCGCTGAAACTGAAGCTTATTTTTTTGGAAAGGCGAAAGATAATTTTTTTTATAAACATGGTATTGAAAATTGGAAAAGCGTTGGAGTTGTATCACCTAAAAGTGATTATGTTGATGAATAAAAAAAATTTTGCAAAAAATGTTGTTTTCAATGTTAGTCTCGGGACTTATTGATCCTGTGTTACCTCATGAAATCCAGTAATTAGAAAATACGTGGATATTTTTATGCGGTTAATTTGAAAATCTATTTTCTTATGAAGAAAAATCAGTTATTAAATTCATAAATTTCTCTTCATTATGATTAACGCCATTTTTTTTTCAGGTGTTTATTCATTATTTGTAAGTAATGTTTGCAAATAATAGCATAATTATTAAATCTTTTTTCAATAAGAAGATCGTCTTGGAATTTTTTAGATAAGAATGGATTACTTTATATGTTTATAATACGTGTTCTGTTTTCAGCCAAATTTATATGATTAGTTATTTATTAAAATGTATCTTATACTCTTTGAAGAGCGCGCACACACACAATTTTGACTTACTGAAGTTTAATATTAGCCATTAAAACTATATTACTAAAATTAAATCCACTTTTCCCACTTGAAATTTTTTAAAACCTTTAAAATTTGTGATTTAACTATTCCTTTTGGGTTTTCAAGCATTGACAGATTTATGCCATTCTACCTAAAAATTGGTGAAAGTGCGGATGATCACAAGGAGAAAAAAAAAACTTAATTTTCGACACACACACACACACACACACACACACACACACACACACACACACACACACACACACACACACACACACACACACAGAGAGAGAGAGAGAGAGAGAGAAAGAGAGAGAGAGAGAGAGAGAGACGAGTATGAAGTGTAATAATAAATCTGGGTTTAAGATCAAATATTAACAATTTGAGAGAAAATGTCGAGTAATTTCGATTAATGTTGCAAGAGTGAGATTCAACTTGGAACATGTTTTTCAGAAAGAAAATTGTTCCAATATTAATACAAATTCGCGTTATTATAACTTTACATTCAGATTTATCAGGCTATTACAGCAACTTCAGGTTCGATAGTGCTCATTTTCTTTAACATACAAAGTAAAATCCATTTTAGCACCGAGATATTGAAGAAATATACGTTCTCTTTTTATACAGTAAGAAATCGCAAATAAATGAATGGTATCATAAAATATGATGATGACCATGTATGAATACAGTGAAAACAGAAATAGAATGTAATGTGGACAATTTTCTTTGGGAGAACATTACGACGTTTATTTCAGTTCAAGGTAGAAAAAAAGTTAATCGTACATTTGTTTCACGTTAGCGTCTACATTGCGTTTTACATATATGATAACTTAACCTAGAAGATTTATGGTAAGAAGAATTCTCAGATAACTTCAAGATTTAGGAAGTATTTGAAAATTTTTTATACAGCAGAGATTAAATTTTAACTGTAATAATTAAATACTCACACAAGTGTTCTATAATGCATTATCAAATAAGAGTAATTTTCTATTTCTACGTTGCGGGGAGTAAATTAAAATATTATCTTAGTTTCATTTATGTCATATTTATTTTTATAGCTATAATTTCTGATTTTGTTGAATCTCATAATATGGGAGTTTAATATAGGTCAAATATGGGGAATGTTCAGGATTTCGTAAAATTTTTTTTAATGGAAAAGAATAATTAAGGAAGAAGAAAAAAAATATATAAAAATGTTACATGCAAAGTTTTGCAAAGAACAGATTTTTAACCACCCATAATATAAATGTAATTTTCTTCTTTTCTTATTAAAATTACTCAATTAAACAAATTAATGTAAACGATGGAATATCCAGTCATGGACAATTGTAAACTTTTCGATATTAAAATTAAAGTAAATGACAAATTATTAAGATACATTTAAGCTAAATGTATTCAATGGATAAAAATTTAAAAGTGTTTTAGTGCGCCAAAAGTATTAATCATCTAAGCATTAATAGCCCTTTGTGTGGCGAAAATAGTAAATAAAATCATTTTGATCCCAAAACATTCCAAGAAGGAAACCAAACTAAAAAAGGCGTAATTTGAAATTATTAGAATTAAAAAAAAAAAAAAAAAAAAAAAAACTGCCTCACAGCTGTCTTAAAATTTTGAATAATGTTATTCATTTTTTCAGGATATCTTGACTCCAGTTTACATATAATTTAAAGATAATACATAAATCGATAAGTAAAGCACAATACTTAACTTTTATATTTGTTTCTCTTCTATCCAATAAAGAATTGGGAGAATTTATTACGATATAATTTTCGAAAAGTGTAGGTTTCTGGTGGGTGAAAGCAGGTATAAAGAATATATTGCACTTTTATTTCAATCCAATAAAAAAATTCAGGAGAAAATTATTATGGTATTTTTTTGAAATATTAAAAGTTCGATTGGTGAAAGCAGACATAAAATATATATCTTGTAACAAGATAAATTTTTTGAAAAAAACAGTCAGGTACGACATTTACAGGGTGTGAAAACAATAGCCCCTTGGGTGGCTAATAAAAATTACAGTTTCGACTTTCTAGATCAGTTATCAATAGTGCACCTGGAAACCTTGAAATGCGCTCGAACAGAGAATTAAACAGCAGTAAGCAGAAGAACTATCATATTTGTCACTTATTGGTAATAGACTTTCAATTTTCTAGATTAATTCGCCGATTAATACACGAACTTGAATTAACGTTTAAAATAATAATCAACCGATAATAAGATATGTTTAATAAGAAACGTTTAATATAATGAGGCGTTTAAAGAAGATTTTAAAAATAATAAGCAGTAGTTAATTTTCAAACAGAAATCCACTTGACAGTAGTTCCCTGCAATTCCAGAATTCCATATCCAAGGACAGGAAATTTGGAATTGAAACTACTAGTTTCAATTCAGCATGCTGAAGGTTTCAACTTCTTTTTTTCTGTTAAGTTCTCGAAAAAGTAGAATAATTTAAATGAATATTAATTGAGTGTAAGTAAAGACCTTCAGGTCTTGATTCACAGAAGCAATCACTTTAAAAAAGAACTAAAGGAATTCAAATGCATTGTTATTTTCTCAAGCAAAAATAAACTCAGGTACAAAACGTTGCCACAAAGAATAAAAAAACAAGTTCTCCACAAAATCAATTGTTAAGTTAAATATCAAATAAAAATAAACGAATAGTTATTGAAGTCAATAATATAATATCTGTTCCGGATATATTATCCTTAGAAATCTGCTTAATGCGAAGATTATATTTGACAAACTATATGTAATTGTCTTAACTCATTGTATCTTTGTCTGGTCCAAAACTTAAAGCTTTTTCCTAAAAAATTTTAAGGCATTTATTTGAGTTGAAATTTTCAAAAACACATTGTTTTAAATAAACAATATGATAATTTAATTATAGTTAATTAATTGATTAAAATAATTGTGTCTGGGTTTCCTTCTACTGACATTGTATGACTGCGGTGTAAAACCTTAGCTTTTTCTCACATTCTGAAGCGCTCAATTGAGCTGAAATTTTCTATACGTATTTTTTGGATGACAATACAATAATTTAATTTCTAATTAAAAATAATTGATTAAAACTAATTATTCGAAAGAATTAAATTTTACATGATTTCTAAACAAGTCGCCAAATATAGTTTGGCAAATCCGTCATTTTATAATATATCATTTGCTTTTTTAATTTTAATTACTTAAAACTGATATAATATTCAATTTAATAATTTTCAAATGGAATTAATTTTGGTAAAACTGATATAATATTCAATTTAATAATTTTCAAATGAATTAATTTTAATTACACATTACAAAACTTAAATATATTCAATTTAATAACATAATTTATCGTTTGTTTTTTAATTTTAATTGTTAGTTTAATTGATAAACATAACACTTAATTGAGCTAAAAATTCTTATATATATTTATTTGGATGATAAATTTAATAAACGTCAAAATAATAAAATTAATTATTAAAACTAGTATTGAAAAATTCAATTTGTCTCAACTTTCCCTTTGCTCACACTTAAAATTTAAGGTATAAAAAATTTCGTTATGCAAAATTCGTAATTTGAAGAAAACTCATGCTCAAAACTCGTTTCTTACCGGTGTTGATTTTATAATCATAATGTATTACAATGTAAAACCTTTTGAACACATAACACCATGTATGCTCTATTTTATACTTACCTTTTTGTTGACACATTTTCTTTAAAACAATAATACATAGCACGTAAACTAAAAAGAAAATGCTACCTTACCTCAATCAAAATGAAACTTTGTTTTTCTTAATGGTCACGACTCCCGTTATCGGTATAGCAGCTCTACAGATACTTTCTCCCGGAACACTAACCTCCACGATCAGACAGACCCATGGAAACCGGCCAAATTGAGGCGGAATGCCAGAGTATCTTCAATCTCACAATGGAAGGTTGCTGGGATACAAAAGAAACAATGGTTTGATAGATGGCTGAGTTTATATCTCACTGTGTAATAAGACAAGTTTACAAAAAAAAAGCGACTGGCTGCAAAAAACAAAGTTTATAAATATAAAATGAAGTCCACAGGAAGTGGACCAAAAGTACTAGCTGGTGTTGTGTAGGAAGTGCTGCCATCTATTAAAGAGAGCGAAAATAGATTTTGGCTTGATGAATTCACAGGTTAGTTTTGCTTAAGAAGCCATTTGACTCAATTTGATTAACGCGTAGTCATTCAGCTTCGAGCGAGATCTGGGTTCATCTTAAGACATCAGAAACAAGCGGTATATAAAATGGTTTGCATTCGGTGAATCTGCTGCAAAAGAAGGTGAAGATGGTCCCATTTAGATGGAACATTTATGGATTATGAAGGTGTTCCAAACCCGATGACTTCTTGAAAAGAAAACCCATCACTGGACAATACTACGGCTAAGTTATCCCTGTCCCCAGCAGGAAGCTGGCAACCTATTGGTTATGGCAACGATCTCTGGTCGGCGGTTTCTGTCGTGTAAGTTCGAGCCTTGATACCACTAAGAAACGCCGTGTATCTGGGGCGATGCACGTTAAGATCTGTCGAGTCCAAAAAGTTCTCCAGTTTGGGATGTGGAAGTTGAGTAGAAGGTGGTGTCAGCTAAGGTGTCATCCCTCGTTACTTTGTAACATCCGGTCAGCCAGGTGTTATCTTGTGCCATCACTAATATCTAATATTAAACAATACGACACCAATAATTACACAAAACAGCTTTCAGCATTTATTAATATATATCCACTGAACATTAATAATAGAACTCCAGGTTAAGAAGTTTATTAACACTTTGGTTTAACCCGCAATAATAATCTAGCAACTGCTGGCTTCGTCATGAATCTGGAACAACTGCTGAAAACACTAGAACAATTTCCCAATCCGAGTGGTTTACCCTCCGGACCTCAACTCAATCTATAAATCTGCCTTTCCAATGCTACTGGCAGATTCCACCTCCTGTCGCTGGCATACTCTCTGAATGCTCCTTCGGATGCTCTACTCTTCAGATGGGTTATATACTTCATGAATTTAACCACTTCATGTTCTTTGCTTTTATAATACATTCTTCTTCATCACGTTTCATTTTGGTTGGGCAAAGGTTGTTTAGCGAAAGCAATCAAATCTCAATTGAAAGTCCCCAAAGGTTAGTGAAGAAACCGCAGACAACCCAATGTCACAACTTCACCGGGGCTTTAAAATTACCAGGCCCATCCTTGATAGCCCTCAGAACTGCTCTAGTGTGACGTAGATAAAAGCAATAACCCATTCCCCAATACCACAATTCTCCATTTCTAACATGGGTGCTTTGGGAACCATTATTTAAAAAAAACTTTATCTGGTTTGATTCACTTCATTTTGTGGAAACAAAGGATGTGACATTTAATTGTTTATAAAATGATAATCTTATGAAAGCGATTTTTTGTATTCTTTGACAATTCATGCAGTATTTTAATATTTTAGCTGTTTACAAGAGACTAGGTTTGAATATTACGCTTGCGATATTAATCCCAGTCATATCGTAGAAAGTGTCAGCCGTAAGCAGTCTAACATCATTTGTTGTTCTTAACTCTCTACCAAATTGCGAAAGATAGCTGTGTGATTAGTTTCTTTTCCGGCAGTTTTTTACTAAAAAACGAATTATTGCCAGCTTCTTTTTTCCAGAAGTGTTGCGTTCATCTTCGATCAGTATAGGGAATCAGTGGTTTTAGATCATATTTTATTTCAAGAAAATTGCAAGTTTGTTACATAACAGCACGGAAAATTGTAAACTGTTATCACTGAAGGAGTCCGTCTACGAAATCCGTATCTTGAAAGACTTCGACTAATATTTCATCGCAATTTACAACTGTTGTGCAGTGGGGCAAACCAGTTTCCTCATTTTGGTACTGGTAACATCTTCTTCAGAAAAAATACCCTCTTCTTGCAGACAGGCCTTATAAAAGTCCATAACAATAGCAAGGTTTCAAACCTTTGAATGAACTAGAGTTCTAAGCAGTTGGCTTCTGATTACTCGGTTTGCAGCAGTTTGCTTTCCGGACAGTTTTTAACGATTTCAGAGAAACGTTAAATTATCCTCAGAAAGTATCTAGACTCAACTTTGATGTAAGTTCCTCCAGCCTCATAATTACCTGTGGTGGAACATTACGGTACTGTTGTAACACTCTCTCTTTTTCCTGGATTGGAGCTACGAGTTGAGCTTCTGTTTTTTACTTCAAGTGAATAGTGGTGCAAATTCTTCCAATTCATTAGATAACCTTTGTTAATGCCTGTTTACAAAATTTAAATTTTTTGAATTTCTTTCAAAACTAACTGCTTTCAAAACTATCATTTATCTTTTTAAGTTCATCGTCTTTAATTTTTCTTTTCGCATTTGTTTAGATTTCTCACCGAAAAATCTGCAGATGTAAATAAGTTACAAGGCTCATCTTGTTTAAATTTGTTGGTCTAGATAAAATGTCTCCAATAATTTTAAACAGAACATAACTTTGTTTTACAGATATATACCCGATTTTTTTTATATCGTAGAATGTATCTGAAGAGCATATCTTGCCAAATGACTTGTTGGAGATTTGATGTTCATAAGCCATTTTAACAACCGATGGTTAGATACTATTATTTTTTTGATTTTCAGGATAACTTGGAATATCTCTAGAGCCCATACTACTGCAAATGTCTCAGTCCATAGTACTGGGGGGTCTTTTTAATTTTTCCATTCCTGGACACAGCAAACGACCGGCATACTCAATAAGGTGCTCTTCAAGGACCTTCTTGGGTCTCACTAGCGATCTATTTGGATGTGAAACGACTTTTATTGGTCTGTTTACATAAATGTAGGGGTGTTTTTTAATTTTTTTAATTCAAAGCTTCTTGTTGATGGGACCTTAAATCCATTGTACATTTTAATAAAGGTTGCTATTGGCCTTGGGAATGTTCCGCAAATTTAAGGACATACCTTTTAAATCACGGTACGATTCTTCAAGAGAATTCCTTCCTTCACTTCCCCCCCCTTCTTCATTTATTGGACACAGGAATTCTCTAGTAAAGAGGCACTTTTCAAAGTCAACTTCGGTTGTTTACGGTTATGCAGTAAATATATTTAACTCGGTCATAATCAAAAGTGACATTTCTCTTATAGCGCAAAATTTAAAAGAAATTCTTAAAAACAGTTTGCAGTCACATACTGATCAAAAATCCTGATAAAATGATTATATAGTCTAAATAAGATAAAGTCAAAGCGTATTCTTTAGGCTGTTCTAAATTTGTCTAACAGGCATGGAAATTTACGGATGGTGTTCGTAATTCAAAGAAATGCTTGTGTAAATATTTAAATGTCCAAATTATGCAGTAAGCTGCTTTTATTTTGATCAGCTTTGTAACGATATGATGATACCTGATTTGAGATCCATATTTTGATATATGGTAAATGCAGATTTAACTTCTGTGAAGATTGTCTATATGGATAGCGGATACGTGTCTGCTAAAGTAGTGTCTGATATAATATTTCTAATTTTGATTGTTGCTTGAGATAATTGACGAAAACTCTTATGCAACCGTTTGGACTCAACACAACAAGATTGGCATATGGAATTCAGATTCTTTAATTATGCCATTAAAGCACTTTGACAGTCTATTACACTGGTGTTCAAAATTAAAGAGAATTTGCATATTTTGTAAGAATTCATGAAAAGAATTGAACAGAAATGTAAAAAATACTGTTTTCGAAACAAAGATACAAATTTTGTACATTCGAATATGTAGGCTGACTATTATACGTATTTGGAACTAGTAGAAAAAACAGGATTTATTAGCACGCGTTAAAATCTGCATTTCGTTCGCAAAAGCCATTTCGCCGAATTTCTGGTGTTTCTTTTGCAGCAATAGCTTCAGTTAAAATTCAAAACTGATGAAAGTGTGTAAGGAAAATTATGTCAATGTTCCTAGGTTCTTAGGGCTCCAATTTCTCTGCTAATTCTGATGGCTGGTTTTCCATCTGGTTATGTATCAATACTCTTTAAGCTCTGAAAATGTTTTTCTTAATTTTATTCATCAATAATTTGATTTTAATCTTCTCAAAAAAATTTTAATATTAAATTGGAATACGTCCTTTAGATGGTCTCGTTCTTTCCACATTGTATCTTGGCTTTTCTGGTGCAGCGAAAAATCAATGCAGAAACAGGTCAGCGGATTAGCCTATATTGCTTAAAACGCATTTCTCTAACTTTTTTTGGTAATCTTGGTGATAGCTATCTTCTTTAGCAATTAGTTGTGCTATTATTGTGAGCAATGAACTAATCAGATAAAGGAATCCCTTTTGATTCTAGGGTACCTAAAAAATTTGCAACTGATTTTCCATCAAATATAATCCCGATTTCATATTTTCTTGGGTTAAATTTCGGAATAACTTTCTTGTCATATTCATTTTTGGGTTGATCTATTTCCTGTTAGTAACCTCCATTTGAGCAGTTTGTAATTAAAATTGAATTCTTAATTTTTCCAACTGAAAAAAAATGCAGCACGACTTCTTTATCTTCAGCAACTTTTAAGTTGTTTTTTATGTTCACTCGAAATTTTTCCTCTTCCTTCTTCACGCAAAGGTTTGTATTTTTTTTTCCAGCTAACGCTTACCTGTCATTTCGGCTGCTTGATTTCAGCCAGTTTTCCTTCATCAATTATATTCAATAAATTCATACGAATTCTTCTTCGTACGTGTGCGAACTTGTAATAAATCTTTAAAGTTGGAAATACTTTCAAATTATTCCAAAAAGAATTAGACCCTAGTTCTGGGGTTAATATTTGTAGATATCTTTTCTAGCTTGGCTGAAAAAGATCACGTTTAGCTATTGAAAAGAATGTTCAGAAATTTTTATAGGTTCCTTAATAACCATGACAATTGAATTACTACTGGCTAAGATTTTCATAATTACAATCGCTAATTTTAAAGGGAATTATATATATAGTTGTAGAAACTTATAAATTTAAAAATATAATGTTACAAAATATTGATCGAAATCGATAAGAAAAAAATATTTTTACGATAATATCACTTGTACTGTTTCAATACTTTATAATGACTATTAATAATAATAGCACCTTATGATAAATGTTTAAGAATTATAGCGGTTTACAGCGATCAAACGATAAGCAAATAGTTTCAGCAGCAACCCAATGGATATTTTTCCCCTGAAGAGCCCTCTTGAAAATAAATCATGTAATAAAATATAAGACAATGACAAAACTTTGTTATACTTATTTCAACATTTGTATCTTGATAGAATGCTCTTACATGGTTCATTATAAACGGAGAAATATTATATTTTTAACATAAATCTTTTTATTCAGTCAAAACGTGTTATAAACATTTATTCAAAATACTCGATAATTCCTTATATATATATATATATATATATATATATATATATATATATATGTAATAGCATATATGTATATATATATATATATATATATATATCTCTTTCTCTATATGTATATATATATATATATATATATATATATGCTATATATATATATATATATGTATATATATATATATATATATATATATATATATATATATATATATATATATATGTATATAAAATGAACAACTGTAAAAGAAAAACACTTTCTTTTTTATTTCAATAGAAGTAGCACACTGGCAGTTAGTCACCAATTTTATTTCTTAAGGAAAATAAATATTAATGTCCAGGAGAGAAGAAGGAAAAAAGACATTATGTGTCAAACAGAATTAATGAATGTTCTTTCTTTCACAGGGGATAAAGGAATTTCGTTTTCATTACTTAAGATGCAAAATGATAACCGTTTCAAAATCTCAATAGTAAAAGAATTTTACTTTCTCTTTTTTTTCTTTTAAAAAAGATACAAATTATTTATCAAAGTATACACTTAAATTTATTAATAATAAAGATTAATAACTATATTTTATATTCTTCGAGCATTATGCGGTTATAAACTTGTATAATATATTTATATTCCTCAATTTAATAATTCATGTTTTTTTTTGGATGAACTTATTCACTATAATACAATGACTTATTCACTCTAATACACACCGAAATAAAACTTCTGGCTTCCTTTTAAATTATAGAATGGTAATGAAATTCCAGATACGTTTTTGAATATACAATCACTCTTTATCTACCTTAATTTATATTCTATTATTTGTCAGCATTGACATTATACTAGAATGAGATATTCTTCGTTTTAAAAAAAAAAGTTATCTGGAACTTGTGCAATCTCCGGATAATCTTCAGGAGAAGATATTATTTTATTCTACTGTGTGTGTGTGTGTGTGGGGGGGGTAGAAATAGTTAAGCAAAACCTGAAAAAGAAAATGAGTCCATGCTTTTTGAAGTCTTAAACAATGGTATTCTCCACTAGATAATCCATTTGGACCATGCGATGGACTGCCAGTTATATAACCTGTACTTGGAATTCTTATAGTTAACAGTGATTAAATCAGATAATTCTATCTAAATAAAGAGGATTGTACTTGATTTAATTACTGTTATTTAGGTATTATAATTAGGGATATGACTGTTAAGGACAAATAATAATCAAGTATGAACAATAAAACAATCAAGCAAGAACATTTAAGGACTTTCAGATTAATATACAGTTAAACAACTCTCGGGGAAGCACATCATGTTTATTGGTTAAATCCAAAGCATGGACTCCTTGTTTTTGGTGTTTAAACAGATATCCTTTTTTCCGCAGAGGGTGAGTTTTCTAACACGCCTATTTTCTATGGATTTCTACCATGGATTTCAGGAGGCATGTCCTTTTCTTGATTACCGTACGCCACCATGTCTCCAGATATCTACGGTAGAAATCACGATGTGTAAAAAAACTCGCGCTTCATTCTTTCCATTACAGTGCAGTCTAGCGGATTAGTACTTGCTCTCCATCTATGCATTGTGCGGTGAAAACTTCTTGTTTAAATGTTTTTTTTTATCACCTCTTAAATTTTGTCCGTGAATTTCGAAACACCTTGTATATTAAATTAATAAAGTTGATATATATAAATACATTCTTATATATTAAATTTACATAGTGAATATATATGAATTAAATATATAATAATGAATTTATATATCAATTAAAATAATACTAAAGATCTGTATATCAATATTATTTGGAACTGTAAAGATTATCAGGAATTTATAAATGATGAGTATCAGGATTTGATGACTAGTAATTTGAATATTGTTAAATATAAAAGTCTTAAGAGATATTATGAATAAAAATACAAAGGATTTAGACTTATTATTTCAAAAAAACATTATTTATATTAAAAAAAATTAATGAAGATGTTGATAACTTTTTACCTGATCCGGCCATTAAATAAATGCTACCGATTAGAGCTTTTAAAGGATATAAATGAAGAGATTAAACATTTAAATTTTAATATTAAAGCGAGCACTTATATTAAAGATCTAAAAATTTAAATAAAACATCTCCAGAACAATTTTATTTTTGGTTATGGTGATACAATCCCTGGAAATTATGACATGATATGCAAAAAAATTTGCTTTGTTATAGGCATATTTTTAATAATGATTCTCTTATTAAAATTACAAATGGCGATAGAGAGATTTCCAAAACAGAATTAATGTTTTGTATATGAAAATAGATTATAATATTAATAATATAAAATTTCGTCATATTTTTTGAACTATTAAATTTCATAAAGCACGACTTATACTTATCAAAACATGTCTGAGAAAAAGGTATTTAAAATGTTTTGTAACGCATCATCATTAAATAAAAATAACAGTCTTTGTTTCATTTAGTTTTGTGTTACATATACATTTTTTTACAGTTGATTGTACGGAATCATACAAGAAATGATTTGTTTTTTATAAGTTTTCGGAACGTGATGTGATAGCTTATTAAAGTCGCACTGGGAAGCAACTCAATGGCCACTGGCGAAGGACCTCGTAATTTAGAGCCCCTGTGAAATGAAAAGGAGGATACTTGAGCTGGTACCTCCCTCTTCAAACTACCACACCATGTCAACGGGAGGACTTGGAACCTCGACCATATTTACTGTACATCAGAGGCGGATCTTTATCGGTGTCAAGGGTCGAACCATGATACGCCGACCATAAGTTCGCGACGATGAGCACTAGGCTACCACGACCACAATATAATATGATGATAGATTAAAAAAATAATACAGGAATAAATTATCGCTAGAAAGAGTGACAACTTCTTGCTAAACCCAGTCTAAACTACTTTTAAACACATGCTTCAAATTGATCAAATTCGTCCTATAACTCATGTCCCGCATAAAGCAATTTCCTTCATCGCGGAACTTATTTTCTGCGTTGTTCGGGAGTTTATTGTATTTATTGTTTTGAAAAAATTGACCCTGAGACTCAGGCAACGGCATTCTGGCGTATTCCAAAAGAAGTTATTAATTCATTATTAATGATGAAATATCAAGTCTTAAGCATAAATTTATCTGAGGTTTTGTTTGGATTAAAATAATCTATACATAAGGACGGAAAGAGACCATAATGGATTTTCACTTCAGTTTTAAAGATAAATGATTGGAAAAAGAAACTCACGAATCCAAATAAAGTATATTTTTTATTCATAAATACAAGCGCATGACCAGTTCGTTCTGCGTCTTAAAAGCAGAGAACATTTTACGAATCTGTAAAATTTACAAGGCTCGATCAGATATTGTTCCCATCTTTCCCTAAAGCTTCTTATCCGAACTGCCTAACTCTTCAGATGAAATAAAAATAGAAACAGCGAGTAAAATACCTTTTCTTATGAATCAGAAGTACATGAAGTGTAGAGAACATTTTGAATTAGTTGTTTAAACACGGGATCTTTTGTTCTCAATTGATTCATGAGATCTTTTGTTTGCTGATAATGCTAAGATGACGTTTGTAATTATTCATAATCGTGATAAAGTTGATTCATCATTCGTGACATTATTTTTTTTTTATATCTGCGGAAATATGGTCTCTTCGTATCAGTTTTATTCATAAAAAGTGCACAAATCTTGTAGTTCTCAGACAAGTGTTAACGTATTGATTGATTGACTATTTGTTAACGTCACACTTAGAAGATATACGATGGCTATTCTTGACACCTTCTGTTACTTGCATTTCTATGTCGGTAGCCATGACAGAAATCCTTCTCATTATAGTATTATTCGAAAGTGGTATGTTTCTAATTTTTTAGTTAATTCAGTATTTAAAATTTCTTGTTCAACATCCAAGATATAATGCTTTACTAACTCTTCCCTAATTGAATATGGTTTCTTTTATTATAGCTACTCGAAGAGTAACTAAATAATATTCTTAAAGCAGGGATTTATCGTTAGTCGTCATCTATGTGATGCTTTTGAGAGGATATCTTGTTAAGGGCCAGTCAGTTTGGATGGTTTCATATAGGCTCATTTGAAAGAATTTCGTACCACACCACTTGGCGATACTTCAGTGCCAGGAGCTACAACCAAGCTTTAAATAATGTCTTACAAAATCTCATTTTTTCTTTTTATTTCTACTACGCATTTTGAAATATCAACATATTTCTTTTTCTTGGGGTCTTTTAAACTTACGGCCCTAGTACTACCTTTGTCTGGAATATTATTCTCGTTTATAATTGTATTAAAAGATTCTGCTGTTCGATCTTTTTCTACCATTCTGATGGAAATTGAGTGCTATAAAATAATATTTCTTACAACGTGCCATCGGCAGTGTTCAAGTGGTCCTATCCAAAGACAAAGAGACGGTTCGGAACTCGGATTCCTTCGTTCTTCGCGGCGTATGCATATTGCCTATATATTTGTCATATGCTGCGTCCGAACTTTTTCGAATGGGGTAGCAGTTTAGCGGTGTGTTTCGTTGAAAGAATTATCGAATCGAGAGCATGTAAAATATTTAATTATTTCAAATTAGAAAGTACATTCAATATGTTCTCTTTTGATGTATGTACGTTGTTCATGTATTTAGATTTATATTTGTGAAAAGTAGTTGAGAGTCTTAAATAATTTTAAAATGGACATAAACATTTTTAAATTTTTCGCTGGACGGTGGTTGTGAAACACTGATCTATATCAAGCCTTCTTAGCCATCAAGTAGACTATAGTTTTAATTAACCACAAAATGGTTTTCTCTCAAACTTTTAAATTGCATTTTTCTTTAAATTGGTTTCGGTACGGCATTTCTATTTATTTCATTTTAATTTTAACTTTATTTTTATCTAGTTACAACCTCTCAAAAACCCGCGGACGACAGCTTTCTCGAAGTCGTTTTCGCCTTCGAACTGAAGTCCCACTCCCTAACGCTCTCTCCGCCCATTGCTATATATGCTTCTTAGCTTACTGGCTACAGCGTCCAATGGCAATGCGCTTTCGTAACTTTACTTTCCAACTTTGTTTCGGTAGTTCCTCACTCTGCCGAACGCCCAGGCGCTTGTTGCCTTGATCACAATTATTATAGTTGATTTCAATTAAGCTAACATTTTGTTAAATGATGCACTTTAACTTTTTAATAGTAATTCTGATGAGAGGGTATGTTTTTAATTTTAAAACAGGTACCTAGTAATTTTAGCCGTTACCGTTACCGTACCACAAAATGGTCATCTAACTTCTTTTCAAAATTTTATCGTAATAGATTTTGCGTATATATTTGATGTCTGCTTTCATCAGTAATGCACTAAATTTTCTAAAGTATGTCACAAAGTTTTTTTTTTTTTTGTAAAAGTTTGTTTGATGCCTGCTTTCACTAGAAATTAATTTTCGCAAATATGTCATAATAAATATTTTCTAATTTTTTTATTGAATTGAAATAAAACATATATAAAAATTAATTGATTTTATGGCAACAATAAGAATATTTAGCTTAAAATTGTATACAGTTTCATAATTTATCGTTTACTTGATCTTAATATCGGAAGACTTACTATCTACTTTTTTCAATATTTTATCGTTGCTTTAATTTTTATATTTAACTATGAATAAATTAAAAATTATTTTAAAGAAAAATAACACTGTTGATGGCGAAAACTGTTCTTCGCAGCGCATTTCACAGAACAATTTTTATTGTTTTAGAGGATTCTTTTTTCATCTAATGACCTTTTTCCTAACGAATACGAATATTATGCAAAAAGTTACGGAAAAAAAAGTTTGTGACCTGTCTAGAAAAACACGCGACGAAATAAAGAAATGATATTGTAACATTCGTTCTTCTTTCGAAGCATATCAAATTAATAATACGTAAGTAATAATTGATATTCTAGAATGTAAACTCATTTCATATGTAAGATGTTTCAAGCAAAGATTTAATTTCTTAATTACATGTCAGTATGTAGCGGTTTATCTCGAAAAAGAGCATTGAAGGGCTATTTGGAAATCTTGATTACAAATATTATTGTATATATTTACAAGAAAAAGAAACGAAAATTGTATTTTGCCATCACTGGAATTAAAAAAAAAAAAAGATTAATTTTTTTTCCTAGGTCTTGGACACCTTGAAAAGTACTTCCAAGGGTTTCTTGGACCACTGGTAAGATATTCAATCGATAAGCAGTATTTTGTTTTTTTTTATTGCATTTCCTTACCACTTATTATGTCCTTCAAGTGTTTTATGCATTTTTAGTAGTAACAATTATTAAAAAAACACTCTAATTTTTCCCCCTGGAAATACTACGATGAACAAAATTACTGTTATTCAGTCTTGTTCAATAATACAACAAAATAATACGAAATTTTGATTTTTTAAAGAAAGAATCTCACCATTAACAAAGCAGGTTCCAGATTCAAGTCTATAGGATTCATGACAATGAAGACTTGTTGGTTCTTGTGCGTCAAACCAGACGGCTCCTTGAGAGCTGTTTTGCAATAGTACTGAACCCAACCATGTTTGCCTAAGAATGTAGAAGGCAGACCAAGCGGTAGGCCTAGCTTGAAAGGAAAAGAATGCACTCCTGGTGATAAAATAATCATTCTGTCTGATTCGACTGTTCGTTCAGATCCTGTAAGACACAAAGAAAATTATTTTAGTAAATCTTTGTTTTGATTTTTATTAAAACCATAATGAAACATCTTGTCGGACAAGTTGGCGACTAATTTAGATAATCTTAGACATTTGCGTGCACAAATGTGTTGATTTTTGCGTTCTTTTAATTGTATGTCCCAAGTAGGGCCGAACTGGACCGAAAACAGTCCATACCATTCGATCTTACCAGCCGGCAATTTTCCTTCAGGTAGAACGAGAATGGAACAAAATAATAGTTTCCTATACAAATTTTGTATTAAATTAGTGTACCATCAAATAATGAAATGATACTAAAAACTAAATGAACTCAATACATACATAAAGTTCGATTAATGAAATTTAATGCAGATAATAAAATAATGAAGCATAATATGAAATATATTAACAAACTAATTTTACTTCAAGAGTAAATTGCTTAAGATGTTACTGTTATTTGCAATGTCGTAATTTGCAATTGATACCAAAATATCTTTCTCAGAATTCATCAACATAAATGCATTTAAATGTTCTCGGGATAACGAGTTCCTCGATCTGTTCAAATAAATTTCAACTTTGAAAAGGAATGTTCACTTGCAACTTCAGAGAAGGATAAATTTAATATATATATCCGCTTTTTCTGGATGGGAGTAAATTATATTTGTACAGAATAAAATAGCAACATATAACATACAATTTTTGCATGCATGTTGTCTACCAGAATAATATTCATCGCCTTTGTTGCTTTCAGCCTTTATTGTAGTTATGCCTTCATATTATTTAGGATTTGGCGAGCCAGTGATAAACTTTTTCATTTCCACTCAAAGTCCAGAGATCATTTTGAGAACTTCTATATCAAATTTCCAGATGTGGCCGTGGTAGCCTAGTGGACATGGTCGAGGACTCGCGACCAGCGGTTTTCGTCGAGTCACGGTTTCAAACTTTGATGCCACTAAAGACCTGCCGTGTAGTCGGGATTGATGCACGTTAAATATTTCAAGGTCCAAAATCCTCTCGTTGGCATGGTGTGGAAGTTAGAAGAGAGCTCAGGTGTTGTCGTCGTCACTCGACCGAGGTTTAAAATTACGAAGTCCGTCGCCAACAGCCTCGTATTGCTTCTAGTGCGACTTTAATAAAACAAAACGTAACTAAACCAAACTTCCAGATAAAATGTTTGTAATTTATTGCATACGTTTTGAAGAATTTCAGACGATAATCTTGTAGGAAGTGTAGATAAGTTTTTCGAATGGAAATATTCAAAATAATTGTACAATTTTTGCGACGTGCAATTCTTCTCACCATGACGTTGATAACTTAATCGTGCATTACATTACATTATAAGATTTTTGAATTTGTCATCATAAGATATAGGGGACTCGTTAAGTGCTTCGTTACGAAAAGTTTTCTTAGTTCGCTATTTTTCAAAATTGGAGTTTCAATTTCAATTTGAACTGGGATGACTTTTTCATTAAATTGTTCATTAATTTGACCTAAAAAATTATTTTTTCTTCTATTTCCATATCAAAACTTCTCAAAATTTCTTTCAAAAAAGAAATAATGTCTACAACCATTAAGTACGTTTGCACAAAACTCAAGCCAGTGATTTGAAAATGGGGGAGATTAGTCTGAATTCCCCCATCAAGTTCAACAGATAAAAAAGAAGGCACAGTTGAAGAGATAAGAACTAGAATTAGAAAACTCAACATTCATTCAGAATAATGTATAAGTACTTTAAAGCCTCAAATATAAGTATTAAGCTCAAATTACATGTGTTCAATATCTCAGTACTAGCGGTTCTGCTTTACAGAAGTGAGATTTGGAAACTTTTTAAATAACAAAAACAGAAATTAAAATCCTTTGAAACTATGTGCCTCAAAAAGATTCTTAAAATGTACTGGCCAGAAAAATTTTCAAATTTTGAGTTCTGTAACAAAACATCTACGACACCTATTTACGCCCTAATCAAAAATCGACTCTAAACATATACTGGATATGTACTTAAATTGCCATCAAATGATAACACAAGAATTGCACTGACGGACACTAGATGGAAAGCGAAGGAGAGGAAGAGCAAATGGCCACATGGAACCGTATGCCCATAGAACAGAGGAATTTTTGAATTTGGTCAAGTGGTGGAAGGGTAAGGGAGTCTTCATGAGCTGCTTATGGCCCAATGCACTAGTTGGGTGTGACGAACATTGATGGTGAAGAATATTAGGCAAAATAAATGCTCTGGATTGTTTCAACAGTTGAACCTGAGAGAGATAAAGACTCAACAAATTTACTTCTTTTTCATAACATTGTGATAAAATTAACATAAATTAAATCGTATTTTTGTGAAAGATCTGTTCTATGAAGTGAATGTTGATCGAATTCAATATAGTTAAGTTTAATTGGTGATTTTGTTATTCGAACAAAAATCAGTCCAATGATGAGTAGTTAAGATGGGCTCTACTGTCAGTGACATTCAGAAGGAAAGCAAATATAATAACGTATTCCTCTCATTATTTAAATCTACAGACATCGTAAAATTTAACTAAATTTTCAATGACGTCACAATTACTATTGAAGAGACGTCAGAAATATACTAACACTTTTTACTAGGTATCTTCACAGATTAAACAAGATCATTCTCAAATAATTCTCATCATGCCTAAATCATAGCTTAGAACTAAACAATAAAGCACGAACCAAAGCACTCGCTTCGAGTAAGGCATTTCTCGAAGACTGAGGGTTTGACTCCTATTATCACTTACTCCAGCCAGGAGTAATTTCTAACCGAATTTTATCACAGACGGAAATCAACTATATCAATTCACTTCAATTCCAAACTTACTAAGGTCTACCGATTAAGCACTATGAGCTATCTTCTTTTACTTTCAATTCTATTTCGCTTATTCATCGCTATCCTCAGTTCAATTCATTAAGCTTCCTATCTTTATATAATTCAAGTAATTAAGTTTCATTTGATTAGAAAGGAATTAGAATTAAATAATATAAAGTCAGATGTTAATCGACTTCATTCTGATGGGCTCGCGAATAGTCCATCGGAATAAAGTCGATTGCATCCGGTATTCTATTGGAGAAATACGTAATCCAAAAAAGAAATAGAAGTTTCCTTTTGTTAAGTTTAAATTTAAAATTATTTTTTTATCAATGTATAAATAATCAATAAATTATTTTTTGTCCTCTTGAGAACCTCTTCGGATGGTACACATGTGGGAAAGAACATATTTGTGTGATGAATAAAAGATTCCATCCTCCCTTTTTTTCAAACAGTCCCATTATTAGAAGTTATGTCTCTGTGTTCCAAGATTTATTACCTGGACAACATAGAGTATATATAATTAAGATTTAGAATCATTCATACTGAACCTTGGAACCATGCCCTGGATGGAGCCGGAGTTTCGGGCGAACGCCCGTTGGACCGCTGGAGCCGGTGTCTAGGGAGGACAGCTACCCTCAAGGCCGTTACGTAACATGTGCAAGGGGGACATATCTTTATTATATGTTGATCAATGGATCTCATATCTAAACTATCTTTATAATGATTAAAAATTTAATGAACTCCACAGAATGTCTTAAAAATATTTTTGATTCAAGAAGGCCACATTGCTAGACTGGTACAACTGGCGCGTAACGGATTTGTACGGAAGCTCAATGCTATAATGTTTGTTGGGGCCAACGCGACTGTCCACATCTTTCTCTCGTCCAGCGTTCATCGCGAGAGTATCTTCGGTCTATTATGTGTGTGGTGCCAACCCATTTTGTAGACAATAAAATAGAGCAGAATTAGTAAACCATCAGCGTCATCTCTTCCTACCGGATGGACCGCGACGAGGATTCTGTGAAACTTCATATGTATAGTTATATTATTTGTAGGTACGTGTTACAGTTCTATTTCCATACGAGGCTCTGACCCAAACGATGCGGCATATATTAACCGTTGGAAATCAGTACGGTAAAACTACTGCATGTAATCTGACATAGACTGGAGATAATCGAGTTGCAGCCGCTTATGGCCCTTAAAAATATAAAAAATAGCAATGAATTAGAGGATTCTTGAAAAGGCATCCAATACAACATGAATTATCAGTCAGATACTTTTAAGATCTGAAATAAATTTATTTCCATAAATTTTGATCTCAAAGAAATTGGCAAAATTTAAATTCTTTAACGTATACCTAGTACTGAAAAGTATGTTTAGCATTTTCGATTGATATTGTAGGTTTAGGCGCAATCCATCTGTTAAGCACATAAGAAATAAGATGAATACAAAAGAAGGAAACGCTGCTAAGAGAAATACGAAAAGAGGAAAGTTCATATATTTAGTAGTGAAACTTACCTTGTGCCCAAAGAAAATAGAGCTATATATGCTAGTTTTCCAGTGGTGCTGCCAAAAAGAGATTCGAAAATAATAGGCAAATCGTTACTCGTATAACTGGGACAATAAACGTAATTAGATAACACGGATTAAGTTACAGAGAAATCGGTTTTAACGAACCAGAATATACTCTACTCAATAACAACATTGATCAGGATATTTTTCTGAAATTGTGTAGAGTGTTAAAAAATGTGCTGCGCTTCTTCGAACGCAAAGTAAAGTCAAGCTCGAATAAAAAATCCAAAGAATTCTAGAGGAAGAGGCAAGATTGCGACATTTTTAAAGTAAAACATCAACGAATTCAATTAACATAAAATCATCATGCTGCTTTATTAAAAACTCATTAGGAAAAAATTGCAGAAGAAATAAATGCCGCGAAAATATTTTCTATTCCGATTAATACAATACAGGACTTCAATTTAGTAGATCAATGTGCAGTGATTGTGCGCTACATTAAATATAATGCAGTATGTGAAAGTTTGATATGTATTATAATTTATATGTTAGGAAAAGAAGTAAATATATTCACTACATTGTAAGATCTTTTTTAGGTGAGTTAAATATACAAATTAAATATTGTATTGTCAATTCAACACACTGTGCAGCAAACGTACAAAAGGAATATAATGATTTCACAACGTGGCTTTCTAAAGGTTCTCCAAAACCAATTAATATTTGGTGCGACGCATTTATAATAAATTTGATTGTAGGAGAAATTACAAAATTAAATGATTCCCGTTATATCTTTATTTGGTTTAATATATAAGGTAGCGTGGTTTTATGCGAGAATCATATCCAGGAATACACGTTTGGAAATTGATTTCGTCTTCCACTTTTGTGAGTATTATCGGCAAAACAAGATGGTGGGCTAAAGACAAAGCACTTTTTAAAATACTTGATAATGGTTCAGAGGTATATTTAGAATTATATTAAGCTTTGTACGAAATTGCAAATTCCAACGATTTTAGTGTACGAAACTATTTTAACTACACAAATGTTTCAGGGGATATTTAGACTAACCTCATTCCTTTTCATTTCCCTTCCCTTATTTATTTTTCATTACTTTTGTTTTGTTTTCATTTATTTTCAAACCTACTGGTTTGGCAATGTCCTCCGGTCTCTTTGTCTTTTCCTCCACGTCAGCAAAACTTGAAGACAATAAGATAATATCATCAGCAATGTCAAGATCTTCCATTGTACAATATTATTATGTTCCATTTTAGTTTTTCTTTCATTTTTTGAACAGGTTACAAATTACAGTATACCCTTTTTGTATTTTAAATACCAACTAAATTAACCATTTACTAAAAAAGAGCGATTGTTATGTTATAAACATATCGTATGTTATAAACATTTCGTCATAATCTAAAATGAATGGCCGGTAGAACCGACGGTCAATTGAATCAAAGCTGGTTAAAAGAGTACTTATTTTAATTAAAAAAATAAAGATTTGTATACAAGTGGATGGAAACACCACTCTGATGTAGGGTTTTTAATTGCAGGAAGGGAATACAAAATTTGGATAAAATCAGAGAAAAATATCAATAAAAATTAATGTCATGTTGAATTTGCATTCATAAGACAACAAGGAAAGTAGAACTTGTTTTGACTGTTTTAATAATTGCAGAAATGAAGCCAAAAAAAAAAAAAAAAAAAAAAAAAGAGCACTTCATATTCATTGTCTTCTCTCAACAATAAGATAAATTTATTAATTATTCTTAAGAATGATTTCCACACAAAAGTAATTAGTTTCAATAAGTCTGCTTAATTTTTCAAAGATGAAAAATATACTTTTTAATACTTACAATGATCAATTAAAGTATAAATAAGTTAAGCTTTAAGGTTTAAGTTATACATTTATGGAAGTATAATGAATGTTATATAATAATATCTTTTCGCTTAGAAATGTTCATTTAAAACGAGAGTAGCAAAATAAAAGAAATTTTTTTTTTTATATATAAGGGAGTTAAGTTATTTCGATAAACGTAATTCGAAACTTTTAAGTAGGAATTTTATAATAAGAAGAAATCAAGGTCGAATGCACAGTCAATTTAAAATTCGCCTTAATTGGAATTTAATATATAAAAAGGAAATGATTTTTCAATTGATTTTTTCTCTTTAATTCTACTGGTACATTTCCAATAATGTTTCAAATTCAAAAAAGAAATCACAAAATGAAGTACTTGTTAAATAATTTTTTTACAGAGAAATAAAACTTAAATAAGCAAAGATAACTTTATTTTCTCTTATTCTAATTTATCATTGACATTGGATTTTATATATAATGATCTCTGAAAGTAAATCTTTCATTAAAAAGAGAAAATTGCTACGAGACGAAAGAACTTGTGGATTCATTAGAATAATACGAATCGTAGAGGTAATTTTAATCAAAATATAGGGCAACTTTTCCATTGAAAGCTAATAAAGATGACTTAAAAGTAATTAATTCAGCTATATGTATGGTTCAGATTAATAAAAGTATCTATTGTAAAATAAAAAAAAATCTACTTACTTTTGAAATTTGCATTTATGTATCATTTATTTAGTCAAAGCATTCTTTTATTTAAAATTGAATAAAAATTTGAGTTCTATAACTATTTTTTTCAGTTAAAATCATTCAAAAAATTATTAGATCATATTTCTTATATAAATCCTACATTCTAATGTAAATCAAATTAATTGAGAGGCATAATTATTTCATTCGTACGGAAATCTGTACTAATGTATCAAATTCAAATAATTGTTATCACTTGTCACACATCCAGACAGTAGGTGGGTGATTTCATATAATTTCTGGTCTTCATTAGAACTACTTCGATGGCCGAAAATAAGATAGTGAGGAGCTTCAATCGGTGGCCATTCCTTTTGTGAACGTCCGCCCTAGTCCTCTATCTCAAAAAGACAACGCTCGTGATCCTACCGCTGCGATTTCAAGAGCTTGTCTCGCATCCATAGACAGTATGCTATAGACAGCAGTATCTCCAGCAGTCGCCCATAGAAAACTTAAGGGATGCTATAGGCAATTCTGTTCGCAAAATTTGCAAGATCAACATAGAGTTCAATCTAATTGGTATGACCGAGTAAGACTTCGTTAAGAGCGTCTACACCTCCAAAAAAACAATGCCTGCACAATGCATTTGAATTGCATGATAGCTGCTCAATATTCTGTTGTGAGTGGTAATGATATTGTGTTTCGATCAATAAATTTTGTCAAACACACACACACACACACACACACACACACACATTTGGAGTTACTATTAATAATATTAAATTACTTCAGATTTTTAACACCGAAATTTCATAAGCATACGTAGGAATGTTATCGTTACGTTGATGAGTCTTCTACTTAGTGCTGGTTTATATAGGACCTACTTCCTGATTGCAGAATTATTGAAGAGTGGGGGCTCATGCCCATTGGCACGAAATTTGGATCATTTCCATAACGGATGTCATTCAACTAATTACTTTGTAAAGTTTCACGATTGTAGCTCGTTTTCTTCTTAGTGTTCTATTTTTAATATTCCTTAGAGTATATTACTCTTGCTGGTATAATAATTACATAACTTATGCAAAATATTACAGATAAGTTGAAGAATACTGCCATTAAAAAAGTGCTGAAATAGCCAAATGTATTAAAAATAAACAGATTTTATGCTACTGATAACTATGATTTTAAAGATCTTTTTAATTCTATTGACATAGAAGATCTTATTAAAGCTTTATAAGATTTTTTTATAAGAAATTTAGTATTATTAAGGGTATTGCGAATGAAACATTTAACTACGTAATTACACGTTAGTATTAAAAGTAAATTATGTTATTATAATACTAAGATATATAAACATATTAAAGATTTGCCATATGAGGTAGGCCTACAAGCTATTATTTAGATAACATTTGTTTCCTTTTTTTTATCAAGATGTTTTTTTTTATTATAATAGTTTTAAAATATTTACATATATTGACAATGTTGTTATCTTTCAAATTCACATAATAAAGATGTTAAAACTTTTTATCCGTACTATTTAAATTTATTGTAAATTAATGATAATTTCAATGAAGAACATTTAAATATATTTTTTTAATAGATAATAACATAATCTATTAAAATCTAATAAAACGAAAATAGGATTAAAATCATGTACCAAAAAATATTCAGGCTTAAAGAACTTCCTTATTATTTATTAATCACAAATGGAAATAGGTTTCTTTTATCATATATATTACTAAAAAAGTACATGATATCTACATAAATTTAGGGAAAACTTAAAAAATTTGCCTATAGGCAAAATTTCCTTCGAATTTTATTAAGAATAATTTAAAACATAATAATTACAAAGCTTTTTTTCTATTTTTAAATTTTTCCCCTCTACTTTTCCCTCCATTTTGTTGTCCTTACAACTTTATCGCATCAGCACTCTTTCTTTCTGCTGCGAGTTTATATCATTCCTATTTAAGCTTGAGCGGGAGAATTTTGATTTCTAAACGGGAAATTTGTGGAAGGTTGTTGTTATGTATGGCGTTGTTATGAAATCTTTTTTGTTGTTGTTATGGGATCTTTTTTTAATCCGTTCAATTTATTTTTTCTATTTTCATTTGGTATAGATTTCGTATGTTTCTTTGTCAATATGTACATTTTACTTTCCTTTCTTTCTCTTTTTGCATCTTGTTTCTCTTTGAATTCATAAAATTTTTATTTTGCTTATAACATTTTTCTTTTGTGATTGATCGGTACCTGTAAAATGTATTTAACCAGCTAATTGGGAAAAAGTTAGATTCAAAATTTATAAATCTTATTTTTCCTTTTCTTATTGGTCTCTTTTCATCCACAATTTGTGTTTGTTCATGTTTTGAACTTTATCTTCTTGCCATTAATTGTTTAGATTCTTTCAGGTATATTATCTCTTTCTTAACCCTGCATTAGTGTAATTTTTCCTTTTTCTTTTGTTCCAGGTTTTTGAGAATTAAAAATTTGTTCTTTTTTCTTATACTTTCTCTATGATTTAAAAAAGTGTTTGCATTTTTCTTTGTAGCTTTTAAGACATTTCTCATATTTTAATTCTTGCTTTTATACTAATTTAGTTAATTATTCAATTACTTTTTAATTTTACTGAATTACTATTTTCATTATATATACATAATCTCTGCATTATTATTACTCTGATTCAAAGATAATTATTAGATTTTTCCACTACACTTTATTAGTTATTTTTGAAGAAGATTTTAATTGATAAAATGGTACTGTATCAGCCAAAAATTATAAATTGCTTAATTGTGAATTTTAATTTCTTTTTGTAAATTGATTCATTTATTACTCTGTCTAATTGTCAAAGAACTAAAATAGGAGCATTTAATAAAGTTTTAGAATTTTGTTTCATTTAAAAGATGGCATTTTATTTAGAAACAGTACATGAAAAGTGTGCTAATTTGTTTTAAATAATGATTGTTTCCATATTTTGTAAAATATATTAATCTACTCTTTAAATTACAGAAGTTCTTCAATTTTTTCCCCCATTATTCTGAGGAAGATCACTAAAACCATCTGAAACAAAGAAGCTTAAGAATTAAAAAAAAAATTATCACTTCATCGTTAAAGATCGTTCCAGTTATTAATTTTTCGTTTACGGAATTACGCTCGCGCAAAGCAAGGATTAACAAAGATGAAAAATTCTTCCGGAAAAAGTGTTAAAATATCTATTCCACCTGAGAAAATCTCTGCAATATTTTGATTTCATCTATTCTGGTAACCTCTGGCATTAAAATATATGTAGGTTAGTGGAGAATTAATATTACACCGGAGCATATTTTGCTTTTAAAAAAAAAGAGCAAATAAATTTTTTAAAAATAATCGTATTTCATTCAGAATTTGGGAAACCAACAGATGTTTTAATTCTAATACTCTAGCGTGGAGGATTATATATCAAGAGTTTTGATGCAATTCGTGCTTTTTTTTTTATGTTATGCTTTCTAAGTATAAACTGAACCATTTTCGAATTTCTGAAGTTACCAAACCACTTCATGGAATTTCCTTTAAATTAATTTATAGAAATGCTCATCCCTTACTTTACTAAGGAAATAGTCTTAAGTTCTATACAATATTTATTTCAAGATAAATAAAGTGAGAATTAACAATTTCATTTTTTGTTTGTTTTCAATTAAAATGAATACCTTATACATACATACATATATATATATATGCACTGAAAATTAAGAGAATTTTCTGATTTGGTCGATTATCCCTAGATTTTAACGAAATTTGGTTTGTATATAGAGTTGATATAATACAAAAAAAATAATCATTCAACAATCATAATACACACGCATGATTCCGAGTCACAAGGTCCGAAACAGCAGTTGCGGACTAGAACAAAACAAAAAAAGGGTTAATAGGGGGTATGGTCCCCACTTACAGATATACAGGCCTCGTACCGTAATTTTATGCTGGAAATACTGAAGTTTAGGAGTTCCTGTGGCAGGTGGTCCCCCTCGTTCAGCAACGCGGTTTCAGGCCTTGGATGGTTCTCGAAAGGGGTTGCGAATTGCATTTGCCCTCCCCAGAGCGTCCCAGGCACGCTCTATAGGATTGACAGAATGGAGATCTGGCAGGTCAATCCATTCGGTGTACATCCTCCCTTTCCAGAAATTCGTCGACAAGATGAGCTCTATGTGGCCTTGCGTTGTCATTTATTAAAAGAAACTCACCCTTTTAAAACTTGATCAAGTAACGAGGACGATACCTAAGCTGGACCCCCTCTCTAAACTCCCACGCCACAACGAGAAGACTTGGGACAGTGACTAGATTTTGTGTGCATCAGCCACTACACGATGGGCCTTTAGTGGCATCAGGGCTCGTAACACGACTCGACGAAAATGACGTCAGCCCCGAATTCGCGATCATGACCACTAGGCCAAACATTTTGTTGCAACATGAGGATTATTGGAGACGGACTTCACCATTTGAATCTCAGTCAAGTAATGCAGAGGGCACCTAAGCTGCCACTCCACTCAAACTTCTCCACCACGTCAACGACAGGACTTGGAGTTTCGACAGATATTTGACGTGCATCAGTCCCTTTATTCGGTGATCTTGAGAGACATCAGGACTCAGACTCAATACTAGACTGAAACAACGTCGTCTATGAGCTATCATAACCAATCGACTACCACGGTCATCATCTACTAGCAAAACCCAGCATTAACAAAAAAAAGGACCTGTATTAAAATTGCAATGAACAGTAGAAGCACTATGCACATAATTAAAACATATTGCTCTCAGAATATCAGTTAGGATTCAGTGATCAACGAAAGTTTCAACGAATTGATTGAATTGAATTTTCCAACAAGTAATCTTTCCCGGGGACCTCAAAGAAAACTCTAAGCCGTGGTAGGCAAGTGAAGACTCCAGGTATAGTAAAGAATAATTTATATTAATAAAATGTTTAAAAAATATGTTTATCATTAATTGTATTAATGCGGTAATATTTTCATTGGAACTCACATTTATTTTTGAAAGTGTTTTAGATTAATAGTTTAATATAAGTTATACCTTAATGAAAATGTATAATTTCAGTCTTTTTTTTTTGAAAAAAAAAAACTTTTCACTTTTATTTATTAAAAAAAAAAAAAAAAAAAAAAAAAAAGAATAACCCGAAATCGCTACTGGATGAAAAGGGAAGTTACTTAACAAGAAAGCAGCACAATACAAAAGAATAATGACGTCCTTGGGTGGAAAAATTTTCTTTCGAAAGCGATTCCTGAAAAGTTTTATTTTAGCCCTTCGGGTAGAAAGTATTCTTTCCCCCAAGGTTCTTTAGAATCCTTTTCGATCTTATAAAACCTTTTGAAAATTCTACTTTTGTTGTAATTTGCCTTTTTCAAAAAGGAGTTTTTGGTGTTCGGTTTTCATTGGGCCTTACTTTAAAGGATGAAAAATGAACAGTTAACTTCAACAATTGTAAGAAAGTTAAATTCATAGCAGTACATGTAGGTGTGCTTGTGTTACAGAAAAGATGGTAGTAGAGCATCGATTGTCCAAAACAATTGAGGAATGAGAGTGTTTGGATAACACCTTTCTCAGAAAACTGATTATTTATGGAAACAAAAATCAGCGTCCTCTCCCTCAGTTTTTTGTTCATTAAGAGCGCTTTCGCAAATCAAGGAGACACTTGCTCGTGTTGTCCTTGTCTACATACAGCGACTCTTTCCTATTTTCTGTCATTTTCATCGTTTTCCTGTGTAATCATCCATAGCCACTGCCAAGTATACCCACAAATTTCTAACAACATCCTGTTCTTTTTAATGTGTCGCAATTCCAATTGCAAGTTAAGCTTGATCTATTAATATCATTTCTCAACTGGTCTGTTATTTTAAATTTATCAAAAACACTGAGAACAACGCACCGGCAACTGTAACGACATACATTTACGAGGTTCCTAATTTAAAGTTATAAATTTTACCCTCTCACCAGAATTACTATTTTAACAACCTTTAATTTACTGGAAGTTCCGGAATTTATTAATTTGTTTTCAAAATTTAATAGAATCAAGACGCAAACGTCTTGAGTTTTTTTTAGAGTTTACTTAAATTTAATAATAAAAGATTTGCAACATAATGCACCATTGACGACAATGATGCGAGGTTGACAGCGTTGGGCGGTTAGCAGGGACAGAGGAATCACTGGTGGTTGCTTGCGGAATTTCTGCAAGTCGTGCATATTTGAATTTGTGAACTGGAACCGATGTATCGGTTAATCGGTTTTCAGATAATTAATGATCTACTGTAGTAATACTTTCGGAGACAACTCGTGTTTTTCGTTTACTACCTATAAAATGCCTTCTTTTTATTTTAACATTCGAGTAAATTTATTTTTCCTCGATGAAAAAGAAATGAAACAGAACAGCTATTTAATTTTAGCTTGTTTATGTTAATTGAAAGAGGACAAATTTTTTTCTTTTGTTGAAAGATAGAAAAAAAAAATCTTGATTATATCTATAGAAAATAAATTTTGTACAATTGTAGAATAATAAATCGTTAGTTCTAACAAAGATAAGTATTAATAAGAATTTCATTGAAAAAAATTGAGTTGCACTGAATGAGCTGTTCCTTTTTCACTATTTCAAACAATAACTCAAGTTATTTTGTAAAAATAATTAAAAAAAGAATGTTACATTAAAATTTAATTTTCTCTCTCTGTTGGAATCTTTCATCCAATAATATTAACTGATTATTTGTACGGAACAGATTAAAATGCAAATCAGAAAAATATATATTAAATTTAGAGTTATTTTGTTTTCAGATCTCAGTAGAAGGAAGAATAATAGCATCTAGAATATTATTCAATTTCACATATCTCGTTTTTTACAAACTCTCAAAGCAAAAAGGAAAAAAAAAAAAGGAAACAAGAGAATAATTTATCATAATGAAAACACGAAAATGCATTAAAATCGAATAAATCCTACTGTCTGCAAACTTTTGAATAATTTATATATATTTTCCTATTCTATAAGTCTTTCAAGTTTCAAAAACCATTTCAATTGCGAATATTTGAATAAAAATATCCTTTGTTAAATAATTTTATTTTCAAATTTCATGGAAGGTCATTTTATTATGACAAAATAATTTACGTGGAATTTTGTAAGAATTTAGAATCTTTGGTTGGTAAAATGTTCACAGTTTATTTGCTTTCTTATATTATACGAGCTCATTTATTCAGAATTGTGACTTTTGCTTTAATAACAATAATTTTCATTTGTACAAAATACTGAAAAGCAAATTCTAAATTAAATTTTTTGCCTGATGGATTGATGACATTTTAGCATGTGTACCATGGAATTTTGATTTCTATTGTCTGAAATGTGATGAGTTTGTAATATCAACATTACGTTTTAAAAATTGAAAGTAATGCCTCTGATTCTGAATTTTATTTAATAACTCTTTAACATATTTTTAAATTTCACAAGTAAAATGACTTAATATGCCAATAACTGTTAAAGCTCCCGCTTACCCACCATCTCTTATTTGTGAGCATGATTTTTGTCTCATTTAAATTTTTTGCATCTCTCTGAAAACTTGAGTATTGCATTTATTGTAATATAATAAAATACCTTGAAAGTATAAAGTATAAGAAAGTTTTGTATACATGTATTTTTTATCTTTTTACTTCCAATTCCAAAAGCATTTTAATATTTTTTTAGTTATTCATCTAAGATTTGTTAGACTTTTAAGAAATATTTATGAATATGTTTTACCAATCAGTTAACACGAATTCACAGATAGAATACTCTCTTATCGTTCACTCTTTTGGAGTGTTTTAATGCAATATAAAATGTATTGCATTCGAAATACGATTATCTCTGTAATACATTTAAAAAGAAAAATGATAGTCTCATATGATTTATATTAGGTCTTTGTAATTAATATGGTTCGCAGATGCGAGCCATTGCCAACGTACACGCAATTTAATTGCAGTAAAACTTATCCTGATATGGATAACTGCTCCGGTAATTACATCCTGTAATTTGAAGAAAAGCTGAAGAGCTAACTTTACATAATACTGTTCCATTTTTAGTTACCTTTTCTAGAAAATATGATAAACTCGAAATTTTCTTAATATTGTGAAAATAATTTATCGGTAGTGCAGATTTTCTATATATGTATGGTACCGTGCGAGAAGTACTTATTAAGTGAAAGTAAAACGTTTAAAAAGCTTTGCTTTTCGTTGTTGATTACCTACAAGGTAATAAGACCAGCGATAATGACGCAAAGCATTAGGAACTTGGTTGTTTACTAACGTCGCCCTTTCAGCAACACGAGGGCTATTGGCGACGGATCTCGTAATTTTGAACATCATTCAAATGACGGAGACGGCACCTGAGCTAGCACTTCCCTCTTCTAACTTCCACGCCACACCCACGGGAAGACTTTGAGCCTCGACAGATTTAACGTACATCAGCCCCGGCTACACGGCGGATCTTTAATGGTACCAAGGTTCGAACCCGCGACTAGACTAAAACCGCCGACTACGTGTCCACGACCAGGACCACTAGGCTACCGAGGCCACAAAATACATTTGGAAAATGTAGCGATAAAATTTCTGCAAATTGTTTGTTCTGGAATATTTGGTGTTTATTTTTATCCCCATTGTGACCAAGTACACGACTTGACTTGAAATGTAACCTAAGTAGCAATGGCAACTGAATATTTGAATCTGAACACTGTTGGAATATTTGAGAAAACAATATAAGATTAAGGGTATACAGGGAATAAATATTTTATTACATTCATAACAATATATAATAAAATACAATACAGTTTTTTAGTGAAAATTTAATTTTATGAGCCAAATACAAAAAAATTATCTGGATCAAAAAATGTCGAATTATAATGTTTGGAGTAACTTGCAGTGAAAATTTACCAGCCTTGACACGTCATTTTCGATGTCAGTGCGTTAATGGTAAATTGTGAAATATTCGTTTACTTACTTTATTTTTTAAAATGTTGGAAGGAAGATGAAATATATCACAGTTTTAAAGTTTTCCGGGGATTGAACTACTTAATTATATTGTTTAAGATTTCAAAAAGTCCAAAATAACTCCTTATTTAGAATTAGTAACAATTATCTTACAAATGTATGATGATGAGTATTTAAAATATTTTTTTTAAAAATTCTTCCACTGTTTTTTTACAGGTTCATTTGTCTCAACGAATATAATTTAGCTTTACTCTTTTTATTAAGTATTTGTTAATAGCTTTGACTTGACTTTAACTGTGAACATCACAAATAGTATCAACTTCAGGTAAAAAATTCACTAAGATTTATATGATTGAAACTATTTTCTTCATCCGTTTCATTCTTTTGATACATTGGATTAATAAAAGCTGACCATTATTTCCAATAAAGATAGTTTCAAATTCACTTACTTTTTACGATTACTGTTTTTCTTTAAAAATATTTATTCTCTAAAATTATTCCAAAATTATTGGTCTAACTATCCCCATTAACTAAATATATTACAAAAGAGACAATATAAAACTAAAGATGCATTTGAATAGATATAAAAATACATATGGAATCATTTAATAAGGAGACAACCCTGCAAAACCCGAGAAATTCAGAAATCAAAACATAATATTGCTAAAAGAACTAAAGATTTATTGATAACACAAATATATACTAATGTGAAATAAATTTATATGATCATAGCAAAAAGTGAAAACGTTAAGCTAACATAGCGGAATATTACCCAGCACTAAATAAGCATATCTATCTATCTATCTATCTATCTATCTATCTATCTATCTATCTATCTATCTATCTATCTATCTATCTATCTATCTATGAG
>BMAW01083363.1:576180-641305 GCA_019974015.1 Nephila pilipes | reverse complement strand
TTAACAGATTAACGACATTTTATCAATAGCATTCTTTTCCTCAAGTTGTTTCACGTTGGTTCCTTCATTACCAGGCAAATATTGCTAATATTGCAAAACAGCCTTTCAGCGAGCTTCGACGTTGTCAATAATTGATGAAACATGAATCCTGGCAGATAATTGAACCGGAAGTTATCGGTGAGATTCATTAAAAATTGTATTCGCATTGATTTTGTTTGTATTGAGGTTGAATAAGACTGAATACCAGTACTTGAATTATCGTAGTATTGTGGGGAAAGTGTTTAATACCAGCCACATTAAAAATGGTGATAAAATCTACTGAAGGACATGGAGTGTGGGTGAAATGCAACAAAAAAACAAAATACCGTTATCGATTGAATATCTACGTCCAGTTGAAAACCTGAAAGCCGTTCAAGACTCAGAAAAAATAATCTTTTTTACTAAAGATGGTAAAAGCACTTCGCTTTTTTTCCTTGCAATATATACAATAATATTTGTAATCAAGATTCCTCAAACAGCCCTCAACGCCTTCGCCAAAAAGACGACTCTTACCACAGCATGCAAGGCTTTTTTTTTTTTTATCTCGAAAAGAGCATCGAAGGGCTATTTGGAAATTCAAAATATTATTGTATATATTTACATAAGAAAGAAACGAAAATTGTATTTTGCCATCATTGAATTAAAAAAAAAAGATTAATTTTTCCCTAGGTCTTGGACACACCTGAAAAGTACTCATGTTTTTTTGACCACTGGTAAGATATTCAATCGATAAGGTATTTTGTTTTTTTATTGCATTTCTTCAATTTATTATGTCCTTCAAGTGTTTTATGCATTTTTAGTAGTAACAATTATTAAAAAACACTCTTAATTTTTCTCCTTCTGAAATACTATTGATGAACAAAAAAATTACTGTTATTCAGTCTTATTCACAATACAACAAAATAATACGTTCTTAATTTTTAAAAATGAATCTCACCCATTAACAAAAGCAGGTTCCAGATTCAAGTCTATAGGATTCATGACAATGAAGACTTGTTGTTCTTGTGCGCTCAGACTACCTTTGAGAGTCAGTTTTTGGTAATAGTACTGAACCAAACTATGTTTGCCTAAGAATGTAGAAGGGAGACCAAGCGGGAGGCCTAGCTTGAAGGAAAAGAATGCACTCCTGGTGATAAATAATCATTCTGTCTGATTCGACTGTTCGTTCAGATCCTGTAAGACACAAAGAAAATTATTTTAGTAAATTCCTTTGTTTTGATTTTTTATTAAAACCATAATGAAACATTCATCAAGTTGGCGACTAACGATAACTCCTTAGACATTTGGTGCACAAATGTGTTGGATTTTTGCGTTCTTTAATTGTATGTCCTAAGTAGGGCTGAACTGGACCGAAAACAGTCCATACCATCTTTCGATCTACCACAGCCGGCAATTTACCTTCATGTAGGACGAGAATGGAACAAAATAATAGTTTCCTGTACAAATTTTGTATTAAATTAGTACCATCAAAACAATGATACTAAAAAACTAAATGAACTTAATACATACATAAAGTTTTAAAAGCGATTAACGAAATTTACGCAGATAATAAAATAAATGAAGCATAATATGAAATATATTAACAAACTAATTTTACTTCAAGAAATTGCTTAAGATGTTACTGTTATTTTGCAATGTCGTAATTTGCAATTGATACCAAAACATCTTTTCAGAATTCATCAACATAAACGCATTTAAATGTTCTTGACAATGAGTTCTGATCTGTTCAAATAAATTTCAACCTTGAAAAGGAATGTTCACTTGCAAATCTTGGGAGAGAAGGATAAATTTAATATATATATCCGCTTTTCTGGATGGAGCAAATTATATTTGCAATAAAATAGCAACATATGTCATTATAATTCTTGCATGCATGTTAGTCTACCAGAATAATATTCATCTGCCTTTGTTGCTTTCAGCCTTTATTGTAGTTATTACTCATATTATTTAGATTTGCGAGCCAGTGATAAAACTTTTTCATTTCCACCAAAGTCCAGAGACTATTTGAGAACTTCTATATCAAATTTCCAGATGTGGCTGGTAGCTCTAGTGGACATGGTCGAGGACTCGCGACCAGCGGTTTCGTCGAGTCACGGTTTCAAACTTGATGCTGACCCATGGTCGGATTGGATGCATGCTAAATATTTCCAAGGTCCAAAATCTTCGTTGGCATGGTGCGGAAGTTAGCTCAGGCGTTGTCGTCGTCATCGACCGAGGTTTGTACTACGAAGTCCGCTCAACAGCCTCGTATTGCTTCTAGTGCGATCTCTTTAATAAAACAAAACGTAACTAAACCAAACTCAGATAAATGTTTGTAATTTATTGCCATGTTTTGGAAGAATTTTTTGTGACGATAATCTTGTGGTGAAGTGTAGATAAGTTTTTCTGAATGAAGACTCAAAATAATTGTACAATTTTTTGTGACGCAATTCTTTTCTCACCATGACGTGCTGATAACTAATCGCATTAGTATTTACATTATAAGATTTTTGATTTCATTAACATAAGATAGTAGGGGACTCGTTAAGTGCTTTAAGTTACGAAAAAAGTTTAGTTCGCTATTTTTCAAAAAAATTGGCTTCAATTTCAATTTTGAACTGGGATGACTTTTTCATTAAATTGTTCATTAATCGACCTAAAAATTTATTTTTTCTTCGGTTTGTATCAAAACTTCAAAATTTCTTCTAGTCATGTCTACAAACATTAAGTACGTTTGCACAAACTCAAGCCAGTGGATGGAAAATGGGGAGATTAGTCTTGAATTCCATCAAGTTCAACAGATAAAAAAAGAAGGCACAGTTGAAGATAAGAACTAGAATTAGAAACCCAACATCTCATTCAGAATAATGTATATACTTTAAAAGCCTCAAAATATAAGTATTAAGCCAACACATGTGTTCAATATCTCAGTACTAGCGGTTCTGCTTTTGAAGTGAGATTTGGAAACTTTTAAATAACAAAACAGAAATTAAAATCCTTTTGAAACTATGTGCCTCAAAAAGATTCTTAAAATGTACTGGCCAGAAAAAATTTTCAAATTTTGAGTTCAACAAAACATCTACGACACCTATTTTTACGCCCTAATCAAAAAAATCGACTCTAAACATATACTGATATGTACTAATTGCTATCAAAATGATAACACAAGAATTGCACTGATCACTAGATGGAAAGCGAAGGAGAGGAAGAGCAATGGCCACATGGAACCGTATGCCCATAGAACAGAGGAATTCTTGAATTTGGTCAAGTGGTGGAAGGGTAAGGAGTTCAAGGGAGGTTATGGCTCCAATGCACTAGTTGGGTGATGAACATTGATGGTGAAGAATATTAGGCAAAATACTCTGGATTGTTTCTAACAGTTGAACTTTGAGAGAGATAAAGACTCAACAAATCTCTACTTCTTTTTCATGATTAAGATATAAATTTAATATACCAAATCTTCGTATTTCGTGAAAGATCTGTCGTATGAAGTGAATGTTGACGAATTCAATATAAGTTAAGTTTAATTGGTGATTGTTATTCGAACAAAAAATCAGTCCCAATGATGAGTAGTTAAGATGGGCTCACTGTCAGTGACATTCAGCAAATATAATAACGTATTCCTCTTATTATTTAAATCTACACAGACACGTAAAAATTTAACTAAATTTTCAATGAGACGTCACACATTGAAGAGACGTCAGAAACATACCAACACTTTTACTAGGTATCTTCAAGCAGATTAAACAAGATCGCTCTCAAATAATTCTCATCATGCCTAAATCATAGCTTAGAACAAAACAATAAAGCACGAACCAAAAGCACTCGCTTCTGAGTAAGGCATTTCTGAAGACTGAGTAGGTTTGACCTTATTACTACTTACTCCAGCCAGAGTACTTTCAACCGAATTTTTTAATACAAAATCAACTATATCAATTCACTTCACCCAAACTTACTAAGGTTCACCGGGATTAAGCACTATGAGCTATCTTCTTCTTTTACTTTCAATTTATTTCGCTTATTCATCACATCAGTTCAATTCATTAAGCTTCCTATCTTTATATAATCCAAGTAACAAGTTTCATTTGACAGAAAGGAACAGAATTAAATAATATAAAGTCAGATGTTAATCGACTTCATTCCCTGAGGGCTCGCGAATAGACGGAATAAAGTCGATTGCATCCGGCATTCTAGTTGGAGAAATACGTATCCAAAAAAAGAAATAGTAGTTTCCTTGTTAAGCTTTTAAATTTTTAAAATTATTTTTTTATCAATGGCAAATAATCAATAAATTATTTGTCCTCTTGAGAACCTCTTCGGATGGTACAATATGTGGAAAGAAATATATTTGTGTGATGAATGTGATTCCATCCTCTTTTTCTCAAACAGTCCCATTATTAGAAGTTATGTCTCTGTGTTCCAAGATTTCATTACCTGGACAACATAGAGCATATATAATTAAGATTTAGACCACTATACTGAACCTGGAACCAAGGGATGGAGTTGAGTTTCGGGCGAACGCCCGCTGGACCGCTGGAGCCGTGTCTAGGAGCATACAGCTACCTCAAGGCCGTTACGTAACATGTGCAAGGGGCCTTATTACAAGCTGATCAATGGATCTCAAATCTAAACTATCTTTTATAATGATTTAAAATTTAATGAACTCCACAGAATGTCTTAAAAAATATTTTGATTCGAAGGCCACATAGACTGGTACAACTGGCGCGTAACGGATTTGTACGGGAAGCTCAATGCTGCAGTTGTTGGGGCCAACGATTCATGTCCACATCTCTCTCTCGTCCAGCGTTCATCATGAGAGTATCTTCGGTCTATTATGTGTGGTACAACCTATTTGTAGACAATAAAAAATAGAGCAGAATTAGTAAACCATCAGCGTCATCTCTTCCTACCGGATGGACCACGAGGATTCTGTGAAACTTCATATGTATATAGTTATATTATTATAGGTATGTGTTACAGTTCTATTTCCATACGAGGCCTGACCCAAACGATGCGGCATATATTAACCAAAATCAGTACGGTAAAACTTACTGCATGTAATCTGACATAGACTGGAGATAATCGAGTTGCAGCCGCTATGGCCCTTAAAAATATAAAATAGCGCAATGAATTAGAGGATTCTTGAAAGGCATCCAATACAACATGAATTATCAGTCAGATACTTTTAAGATCTGAAATAAATTTATTTCATAAATTTTGATCTCTAAAGAAATTGGCAAAATTTAAATTTTTAACGTATACCTATAGTACTGAAAAGTATGTTTAGCATTTTCTGATTGATATTGTAGGTTTAGCGCAATCCATCTGTTAAGCACATAAGAAATAAGATGAATAAAAGAAGGAACGCTGCTAAGAGAAATACTTATGAAAGTTCATATATTTAGTAGTGAAATCCTGTCTTTGTGCCCAAAGAAAATAGAGCCATATATAGTTTTCCAGTGGTGTGCTGCCAAAAGAGATCTGAAAATAACAGGGCAAATCGTTACCGTATAACTGGGACAATAAAACGTAATTAGATAACACGGATTGGGTTACAGAGAAATCGGTTTTAATGAACCAGAATATACCACCAACAACAACATTGATCAGGATTGAAATTGTATAGAGTGTTAAAATGTGCTGCGCTGAACGCAAAAGTAAAGTCAAGCTCGACAAAAAAAATCCAAAGAATTTAGAGGAAGAGGCAAGATTGCATTTTTTAAAGTAAAAGATCAACAAATCTAATTAACATAAAATCATCATGCTGCTTTATTAAAAAACTCATTAGGAAAAATTGCAGAAGAAATAATGCCGCGAAAATATTTTCTGTCCGTTGATTAATACAGCCAGGACTTCAATTTAGTAGATCAATCGTAAGTAGTGATCAGTGCTACATTAAAGAGTAATGCAGTATGTAGAAAGTTTGATATGTATTATAATTTATATGTTAGGAAGTATAAATATATTCACTACATTGTAAGATCTTTTAGTGAAAGAAGATAAATTAAATATTGTATTGTCAATCTCAACACACTGTGCAGCAAACGTACAAAAGGAATATAATGATTTACCAACGTGGTTTTTCTAAAGGTTCTCCAAAACCACTATCATTTGGTGCGACGCATTTATAATAAATTGATTGTAGAAGAAATTACAAAATTAAATGATTCCTGCTATCTTTATCAGTTTAATATATATGTAAAGCGGTTTTAAGTGTATAACTCATATCCAGAATACACGTTTGGAAATTGATTTCGTCTCCACTTTTGTGAGTATTACCGGCAAAACAAGATGTAGGGCTAAAGACAAAGCACTTTAAAATATTTGATAATGGTTCAGAGGTATATTTTTGTATTGCTTCTTGTACGAAACTGCAAATCTAACGATTTTAGTGTACGAAACTATTTTAACTACAACAAATGTTTCAGGGATATTTAGACTAACCTCATTCCTTTACTTTCCTTATTTATTTTTTCATTACTTTTGTTTTGTTTTCATTTATTTTCAACCTACTGGTTTGTCGTCCTCCGTCTTTTGTCTTTTCCTCCACGTCAGCAAACCCTAAGAAGACAATAAGATAATATCATCAGCAATGTCAAGATCTTCCATTGTACAATATTTATTATAAGGATTAGTTTTTCTTTCATTTTTTGAACAGGTTATGTACCATAGTATACCCTTTTGTATTTAAATACTAACTAAATTAACCATTTGCCAAAAAAGGATTGTTATATATAAACATATCGTGGCAAGCAGTAACATTTCGTCATAATCTAAAATGAATGGTCGGTAGAACCGACGGTCAACTGAATCAAAGCTGGTTAAAAGAGTACTTATTCTTTAATTAAAAAATAAAGATTTGTATACAAGTGGATGGAACCACTCTGATGTAGGGTTTTGACTGCAGGAAGGAAGCAAAATTTGATAAAATCAGAAAAATATCAATAAAATTAATGCCATGTTGAATGGTAATTCATAAGACAACAAGGAAAGTATGTTTTGACTGTTTAATAATTGTAGAAATAGAAGGCCAAAAAAAAAAAAAAAAAAAAAAAAAGAGCACTTCATATTCATTGTCTTCTCTCAACAATAAGATAAATGGTTAATTATTCTTAAGAATGATTTCCACACAAAAGTAATTAGTTTCAATAAGTCTGCTTAATTTTTCAAAGATGAAAAATAATATACTTTTTTATCACTTACAATGATCAATTAAAAGTATAAATAGTTTTAAGTTTGCTATACATTTATGGAAGTATAAAATTGAATGTTATATAATAATATCTTTTCGCTTAGAAATGTCTATTTAAAACGAGAGAAAAATAAAAAAAAGAAATTTTTTTTTTTATAAGGGAGTTAAGTTATTCTGAGATAAATGCACTGAAACTTTTAAGTAGGAATTTTATAATAAGAAGAAATCAAGGTCGAATGCACAGTCAATTTTAAAATCTGCCTTAATTGGAATTTAATATATAAAAAGGAAATGATTTTCAATTGATTTTTTTCTTCTTAATTCTACTTGGTACATTTCCACAATGTTTCAAATTCAAAAGAACATAAAATGAAGTACTTGTTAAATAATTTTTTACAGAGAAATAAAACTTAAATAAGCAAAGATAATCTTATTTTCTTCTTATTCTAATTTATCATAATATTGGATTTTATATATAATGATCTCTGAAAGCAACAATCTTTCATTAAAAAGAGAAAATACACTTAAGAACTTGTGGATTCATTAATAATAATGAATCGTAGAGGTAATTTTAATCAAAAAATATAGGCAACTTTTCCATTGAAAGCTAATAAAGATGATCATAAAAGCAATTAATTCAGCCATATGTATGGTCTGATTAACAAAAGTATCTATTGCAACAAAAAAAATCTACTACTTTGAACTTGCATTTATGTATCATTTATTTAATAAAGCATTCTTTATTTACCTGAAGGTACTTGAGTTCTATAACTATTTTTTTTCTAGTTAAAATCATTCAAAAAATTATTAGATCATATTTCTTATAGCAAATCCTAACATTCTAAATGTAAATCAAATTAATTGAGATAATTATTTATCTGTACGGAAATCTTTTGTACTAATGTATCAAATTCAAATAATTTGTTATCACTTGTCACACATCCAGACAGTAGGTGGTGATTTACATAATTTCTGGTCTTCATTAACTACTTCGATGGCCGAAAATAAGATAGTGAGGAGTATTTCCACCGGTGGGCTTGTTCTTTTGTGAACGTCCGCCCAGTCCTCTCATCTCAAAAAAGACAACGCTCAAATTTCTACCGCTGCGATTTCAAGAGCTTGTCTCGCATCCATAGACAGTATGCTATAGACAGAAAGACTTCCAGCAGTCGCCCATAGAAAACCTATGATATAGGCAATTCTTGTTCGCAAATTTTGCAAGATCAACATAGAGTTCAATCTAATTGGTATGACTGAGTAAGACTAAGAGCGTCTACACCTCCAAAAAACAATGCCTGCACAATGCATTTGAATTGCATGATAGCGTTCAATATTCTGTTGTGAGTGGTAATACGATATTGTGTTTTGACTAATAAATTTTGTCACACACACACACACACACACACACACACACACACACACACACACACACACACACACACACACACACACACACAATAATAATAATATCAATAACACACAAGGCCACACACACACACACACACACACACACACGCACACACAGTTTCACATCGTTACTATTAATAATATTAAATTACTTCAGATTTTTAACACCAAAATTTTGGCAAGAAGTTTTAGAATGTTATCAAGCTGCTGATGAGTCTTCTACTTAGTGCTGGTTTATATAGGACCTACTCCTGATTGCAGAATTATTGAAGAGTGGGGGCCTCATGCCCATTGGCACGAATTTGATCATTTCCATAACGGATGCCATTCAACCACTATTTTGTAAAGTTTCAATGATTGTAGCTCATTTTAGTGTTCTATTTTAATATTCCTTAGAGTATATTACTTGCTATATAATAATTGCTAACTTATGCAAAATATTACAGATAAGCTGAAGAATACTGCCAATAAAAAAGTGCTGAAATAAATGTATTAAAATAAAACAGATTTTATGCCACGGATAACCATGATTTTAAAAGATCTTTTAATTCTATTGACATAGAAGATCTTATTAAAGCTTTATAAGATTTTTTTTATAAGAAATTTAGTATTATTATAGCATGCGAATGAAACATTTAACTACGTAATACACGTTAGTATTAAAAGTAAAATTGTTATTATAATACTAAGATATATAAACATATTAAAGATTCATATATGAGTGTGGTGGCCAAGCCACATATTATTTAGATAACATTTGTTTCTTTTTTTTTATCAAGATGTTTTTTGGTTTATAATAGTTTTAAAATATTTACATATATTGACAATGTTGTTATCTTCAACCACATAATAAAGATAAAACTTTTTATCCGTACTATTTAAATTTATTGTAAATTAATGATAATTTCAATGAAGAACATTTAAGAATATATTTTTTAATAGATAATAACATAATCTATTAAAAAATCTAATAAAACGAAAATAGGATTAAAATCATGTACCAAAAATATTCAGGCTAAAGAACTTCCTATTATTTATTAATCACAAATGGAAATAGGTTTCTTTTATCATATATATTACCAGTACATGATATCTACATAAATCTCTAGGGAAAACTTAAGAAATTTGTCTATAGGCAAAATTTCCTTCTGAATTTTATTAAGAATAATTTAAAACATAATAATTACAAAGTTTTTTTCTATTTTTAAATTTTTCCCCACTTTTCTCCCTCCATTTTGTTGTCCTTACAACTTTATCGCATCAGCACTCTTCTTTTCATGCGAGTTTATATTTCATTCCTATTTGCTTGAGTGAATTTGATTTCTCTAAACGGGAAATTTGTAGTTGTTGTTATGTATGGCGTTGTTATGAATCTTTTTGTTGTTGTTATGATCTTTTTTTTAACTGTTCAATTTATTTTTCTATTTTCATTTGTATAGATTTCGTATATTTCTTTGTCAATGTACATTTTACTTTCCTTTCTTTCTCTTTTTGCATCTTGTTTCTCTTGAATTCATAAATTTTTTATTTTGCTTATACATTTTTTTCTTTGTGATTGATCGGTACCTGTAAAATGTATTTAACCAGCTAATTGGGAAAAAAGTTAGATTCAAAATTTATAAATCTTATTTTTTCCTTTCTTATTGGTCTCTTTTCATCCACAATTTTGTTCATGTTTCCTTTGAACTTTATCTTTCTTGCCATTAATTGTTTAGATTCTTTCAGGTATATTATCTCTTCTAACCCTGCATTAGTGTAATTTTTCCTTTTCTTTTGTTCCAGAAGGTTGAGAATTAAAATTTGTCTTTTTTTTCTTATACTTTCTAGATTTTAAAAAAAGTGTTTGCATTTTTCTTTGTAGCTTTTAAGACATTTCTCATATTTAATTCTTGCTTTTATACTAATTTAGTTAATTATTCAATACTTTTTAATTTTACTGAATTATTACTTATATACATAATCTCTGCATTATTATTACCTGATTCAAAGATAATTATTAGATTTTCCACTGCTACTTTAAGTTACTTTTTGAAGAAGATTTAATTGATAAATGGTACTGTATCAGCTAAAAATTATAAATTGTTTAATTGTGAATTTTAATTTTTTGTAAATTGATTCATTTATTACTCTGTCTAATTGTCAAAGAACTAAAATAGGAGCATTGCACAAAGTTTTAGAATTTTGTTTCATTTTAAAGAGCGGCATTTTATTTAGAAACAGTACATGAAAAGTGTGCTAATTTGTTTTAATGATTACTTCATATTTTGTAAAATATATTAATCTACTCTTTTAAATTACAGAAGTTCTTCAATTTTTCCCCATTATTCTGAGGAAGATCACATGAAACCATCTGAAACAAAGAGTTTAAATTAAAAAAAAAATCATCACTTCATCAGTTAAAAGATCCGTTCCAGTTATTATTTCAGTCGGACATTCGCTCGCGCAAAGCAAGGATTAACAAAGATGAAAAATTCTTTCCGCAAAAGTGTTAAAATATTCTATTCCACATGAGAAAAATCTCTGTCAATATTTTGATTTCATCTTATTCTGCAAACTCTCTGGCATTAAATATATGTAGGTTAGTGGAGAATTATATGTTACGGAGAATTATTTTGCTTTAAAAAAAAAAGAGCAAATAAATTTTTTTAAAAAATAATCGTATTTCATTCAGATTTGGGAAAACCAACAGATGTTTTAATTCTAACTACTCTAGCGTGGAGGATTATAATCAAGAGTTTTGATGCAATTCAAATGCTTTTTTTATTTATGCTTTCTAAGCATAGACGAACCATTTTCGAATTTCAGTTACAAACACTTCATGGAATTCTTTAAATTAATTTATAGAAATGCTCATCCTACTTTTACTAAGGAAATAGTCTTAAGTTCTATACAACTATTTATTTCAAGATAACAAAGGAGAATATCGAATAATTTCTCATTTTTGTTGTTTTCAATAAAATGAATATTCATTAATACATATCATATTGCATATATATATAGTATATATGCATTGAAAATTAAGAGAATTTTCTCTGTTGGTCGATTATCCTTAGATTTTAACGAAATTTGGTTTCTTAATAGTAGAGTTATAATACAAAAAAAATAATCATTCAACAACATAACAGCCACGCATGATCTGAGTCGGGCAAGGTCTAGAAACAGCAGTTGTGGACTAGAACAAACAAAAAAAGGGTTAAAGGGAAGCCTCTTAAGCAGAATACAGGCCCGTACCGTAATTTTAGTGTGGCTGGAAATACTGAAGTTTGGGAGTCCCGTGTGGCGTCCTCTGTTCAGCAACCGGTTTCAGGCTGATGTTCTCGAAAGGGCTCAAATGCATTTCTCTCCCAGAGCGTCCCAGGCACGCTCATAGGATTGACAGAAATGAGATCTGCATCAATCCACTTCGGGCTGTACATCCTCCCTTCCAGAAATCTGTCGACAAGATGAGCTCATGTGGCCTTGCTTGTCAGGTTTATTAAAAGAAATCAATCCTTTAAAACTCTGATCAAGTGCAACGAGAGATCGATACCTGTTGACTCTCTAAACTCCCACGCCACAAGGAGAGACTTCTAGGACGTGGACTTAGTTTTGTGTCAGCGTTACTAACACGATGGGCCTTTAAATCAGGTGCATCGTCACCACGACCTATCAAACAGACCAATCCGAATTCGCATCATGACCACTAGGCCAAACATTTTGCTGCAACATGAGATTTGGAGCATGGATTTCACCATTTGAATTCAGTAATGTAATGCAGAGGGCACCCCTAGCTGCCCCACTCAAAACTTCCACCACGTCAACGATACAGGACTTGGAGTTTCAGAGCACGATATTTGACGCATCAGTCCCCTTTATTCGAGTGATTCTTGAGAGAATCAGGACTCAGACCTTCAATTGACCGCTAACAACGTCGTCTATGAGCATCATAGTCCACGATCACCACGGTATCATCTACCTGCAAAACCCAGCATTAACAAAAAAAAAAGGACCTATTAAAATTGCAAATAAGGCAGTAGAAGCTACTATGCACATAATTAAAACATATTGCCGTTTCAGAATATCAAGCTAGGATTGTGATCAACGAAAGTTTCAACGAATTGATTGAATTGAATTTTCCAACAAGTACATCCTTTCCTGGGACTCAAAAGAAAACTCTAAGCCGTGTAAAGGCAAGTGAAGACCTGTAAGTATAGTAAAAGAATAATTTATATTTAATAAATGTTTTAAAAGTATGCTTCTATCACTATTGTATTGAATGCGTAGTAATTTATCATTGGAACTCAAACATTGTTTTTTTGAAAAGTGTTTTTAGATTATATAGTTTAATATAACGATTAATGAAAATGTATATCAGTCTTTTTTTTTTTGAAAAAAAACTTTTCACTTTATTGTATTATAAGAAATTACTAAAGTTATACCAACATGTACAGTTCCAAAAAATTGCTTTTACATGCTAAAAACATCGAGAAAATCATTGAAAAAAAAAAAAAAAAAAAGAATAACCTGAAATCGCTACTGGATGAAAAGGAAGCATTTAACAAGAAAGCAGCACAATACAAAAAAGTAAGAGTCCTTGGTGGAAAAAATTTTCTTTCGAGAGCTGACTCTGAGTTTATTTAGTTCTTCGTAGAAGTTTTTTCCCAAGTTCTTGAATCCTTTGATCTTATAAAACCTTCGAATCCTCCACTTTTGTTGCTATTTGCTTTCATAAGAGTTCTTGTGTACGTTTCTATTGGGCAAATTTTACTTAAGGATGAAAATGAACAGTTAACTTACAACAATGAAGAAAGTTAAATCATAGCAGATACTGTAGGTGTGTCTGTGTTATCGAAAGATGGTAGAGACATCGATGTCCCAAAACAATTGAGGAATGAGAGTGTTTGATAACACCTTGAAAACTATTATTTATGGAAACAAAAAATCATGTCCTCTCCTCAGTTTAACCATTAAGAGCGCTTGCAAATCAAGACACTTGCTCGTGTTGTCCTTGTTCCCATACAGCGACTTTTCCCTATTTCTGTCATTTTCATCGCTCTTCCTGTGTAATCATCCATAGCCACTGCCAAGTATACTCCACAAATTTCTAACAACATCCTGTTCTCTTTTAAATGCAATGTCCACCCTAACGTGTTAGCTTGACTATTAATATCATTCTCAACTTGGTCTGTTATTATTTATCAAAAACACTGAGAACAACGCACCGGCAACTGTAACGACTACATTTTACGAGGTAATCTTAATTTAAAGTTATAAATTTTACTCTCTCTCAACCAGAATTACGCTATTCTTAACAACCCTTTAATTCTTACTGGAAGTTCGAATTTATTAGATTGTCCAAAATTTATTAGAAAAGACGCAAAACGCTTCGAGTTTTTTTTTTTAGAGTTTACTTTGTAAATTTAATAATAAAAGTGATTTGTAATTATAATGCACCATTGACGACAATGATGCGAGGTTGCAGTAGGGGTTAGCTAGGACAGATCGGAATCACTGGTGGTTGGTTGCGGGAATTTCTGCAAGTCGTGCGCAGATTTGAATTCTTAGAACTGGAACCGATGTATCGGTAATCGGTTTTCAGGATAATTAACTATCTGAGTATTCTTTCGGAGACAACTCGTGTTTTCGTTTACTACCTATAAAATGCCTTCTTTTGTTTTTAACATTCGAGTAAATTTATTTTCCTGATGCAAGAAATGAAAAACAGAATCAGAGCTCATTTAATTTTAGCTTGTTTATGTTAATTTAAAAGAGTGACAACTTTTTTCTTTGTTGGAAAAGATAGAAAAAAAATCTTGATTATATCTATAGAAAAATAAATTTTGCACTGTAGAATAATAAACTCGTTAGTTCTAACAAAGATAAGCTATTAATAAGAATTTACATGAAAAAAAAATTGAGTTGCACTGAATGAGCTGTCTCTTCTTCACTATTTGTACAATAACTCAAGCTATTTTGTAAAATAATTAAAAAAGAATGTTAATAAAAATTTAATTTCTCTCTCTTGTTGAATCTTCATCCAAAATAATATTAACTGATTATTTCAGCCGGAAATAGATTAAAATGTCAGAAAAATATATATTAAATTTAGAGTTATTTTTTTCTTCAGATCTCAGTAGAAGGACAAATTAGCATCTAGAATATTATTCAATTTCCATATCTGTTTTCTTACAAACTCTCAAAGCAAAAAGAAAAAAAAGAAAAGAGAATAATTATCATAATGAAAAAACTGAAAATGCATTAAAATCGAATAATCCATAACTGTCTGCAAATCTTTGAATAATTATATTATATCTTATTCTATAAGTCTTTTCAAGTTTCAAAACACATTTCACGTTAGGAATATTTGGAATAAAAATCATCCTTTGTATAAATAATTTCTTTTTCAAATCTTCATGGAAGGTCATTTCATTATAAGATTTACGTGGAATTTTGTAGAGAATTTAGAATCTTGGTTGGTAAAATGTTCACAGTTTATTTGTTGTTCTCTTATATTATACGAGCTCACTTTATTCAGAATTGTGATTTCAATAAAAATAATTTCTTGATTTGTACAAAATACTGAAAGCAAATTTAAATTTCAAATTTTTTTGCCTGATGGATTGATGATATTTTATATGTCATGGAATTTTGGATTATCTGTCTGAAATGTGATGATTTGTAATTATCAACATTAATTTTAAACTGAAAGTAATGCTCTGGATCTCTAATTTCTATTTAATAACCTTTAATATATTTTTAAATCTTAACAAGTCAAAATGCGCATTATGCCAATAACTGTAAAGTCTACCTACCCACCATCTCTCATTTGTGAGACATGATTTTTGTCTCCATTTAAATTTTTTGCATCTCTCTTAAATTGAGTATTGCATTTATTGTAATATAAGCCTAATAAAACCCTGTATAAAGTATAAGAAAGTTTTGTGTATATTATTTTTTATCTTTTACTCTAATTCCAAAAGCATTTTTTAATATTTTTTTGAGTTATTCATCTAAGATTTTAAGACTTTAAGAAATATTTATGAATATGTTTTTACCAATCAGTTACCGAATTCACAGATAGAATACTTCTTATCGTCACTTTTGGAGTGTTTATGTAAGTAAAATGTATCTGCATATCACATGCCATTATCTCTGTACAATACATTTAAAAGAAAATGATAGTCTCATATGATTTATATTAGGTCTTTGTAATAATAGGTAGATGCGCATTGCCAACGTCAGACGCATTTAATTTGAGTAAAAAACTTCATCCTGATATAGATAATCGTGCTCGGTAATTATCACGTTGCAATTTGAAGAAGCATGGAAGATAACTTTACATAATACTGCCATTTAGTTACCTTTTAAGCTACGAAAATATGATAAACTCGGAAATTTTCTTACTAGAATTAAGAAAAACACTTTATCGGTAGTGGCAGATTTTCATATATGTATGGACCGTGCGAGAAGTACTTATTATAGAAAGTAATCGTTTAAAAAAGCTTTGTTTTGCGTTTCGATTTACCTATGCAAGTACAAGGACCAGCGGATAACGACGCAAAAGCATTAGGGAACTTATTGTTTCTAACGTCGCCCTTTCAGCACATCGAGGCTATTGGCGACGGACTGTATTTTGAACATCATTCAAATGACGGAGTACGCACTCGAGCTAAGGCACTTCCTCTAACTTCACATGCCACCCAATGGGAAGACTTGAGCCTTCGACAGATTTAATCTACATCACCCCGGCTATTATTTATGATCTTTTAATGGTCCAAGGTTCGAAACCGCACTAGATCTAAAACCGCGATTACGCTTCCACGACCAGGACCACTAGGCTACTGAGGGCCCAAAATACATTTCCGGAAAATGTAGCGATCAATTCTGCAAATTGTTTGATTCTGGAATTATTTGGTGTTTATTTTTAGTCCCGTATTGTGCCAAGTACACTGACTATGAAATGTAACCTGCAGTAGAATGTAACTGAACATTTGAATCTGAACACTGTTGAATATTTGAGAAAACAATATAAGATTACAGGCATACAGGAGTATTTATATTATAACATATATAATAAAATACAAATACAGTTTTTAGTGAAAATACCTTTTTATGAGCCAAATACAAAAAAAATTATTGGATCAAAAAAATGTCGAATTATAACGTGTTGAGTAGAATTAGAACAGTGAAATTTTATCCTACCTTGAACGTCATTTTGATGTCAGTGCGTTAATGGTAACTGTGAAATATCTAAGTTTCTTACTATACTTTATTTTTAAATGTTGGAAGGAAAGAAATATATCATAGTTTTAAAGTTTTCCGGATGAACCTACTTAATATATTGTTAAGATTTCAAAAAAGTCCAAAACTCCTATTTAGAATTAGTACAATTATTCTAAAATGGAGATGATGGCATTTAAAATATTTCTTTTTTAAAAAATTCTTCACTGTTTTTTTTACAGGTTCAATTTGTCTCAATGAAATAATTTAGCTTTACTCTTTTATTAGTATTTAGTTAATATAGCTTTGAACTTTGACTTAACCAGAACACTACAAATAGTATCAACTCAGGTAAAAAAATCTACTAAGATTTTATATGATTGAAACTATTTTTCTTCATCCGTTTCATTCTTTTGATACATTGATAATAAAAGCTGACCATTATTTTCCAATAAAGATAGTTTCAAATTTACTTACTTTTTACGTGATTACTGTTTCTTTAAAAATCATTTATTCTCTAAAATTATTCTCAAAATTATTGGTCTAACTTATCCCTCTCTTTCAACTAAATATAATTACTAAAGGATAAAACCAAAGATGCATTTGAATAGATATAAAAATAGCATATGGAATCATTAGAATAAGGAGACAACCCTGCAAAACCTGAGAAATTCAGAATCAAAACATAATATCAACAAAAAGAATTCAAAGATTTATTGATAACACAAATAGATACCAATTGAAATAAATTTATACTGATCATGCAAAAAAGTGAAAACGTTAAGCCAAAGTAATATACTAAGCCTAACAAAATTTTTATTATTATTATTGTTTTTTATTTTTTTGTTTTTGCATTTTATTATTTATTATTTTTTTTTTTATTTTGTATTTTTTTATTTATTTTTTTTTTAGCTATTTATTTACTATTTATATTTTATTATTTAATTATTATTATTTTTTTATTTTTTTATTATTTGTTTATTATATTTTTTTCTTTTTTTTATTTTTTTATGCCTTTTTTTATTATTAATATATATTTTTATTTTACTTTATTTTATTATTTATTTATATTTTTTTTATTTATTTTATAATTTTATGCTTTTATTTTTTATTGGTATTATTGGATAGTCATTTTTTATTATTCTATTCTATTGATTTATTGTTATTGCCTTTTAATTATTTATTTATTATTTATTTATCTTATTTATTTCTTATTTATTATTATTTCATTTATCTATTTATCTTATTCCATTATTATTTATTCTTATTATCTATATTTATCTATTTATTCTTATTCTATTATTTTACTATTCTATCTTATTATTATTCTTATTTACTTATTTATTTATCTATCTAATCTTTATTTATATATTCATTATCTCTATTTTATCTTTCATTTGCATATTATTTTCATTCTTATCTATCATTATTTCCATTCCTCTTCATCTTGCCTCATTTATCATTTCCCTTATTGGCTTTTCCATTTATTTTATTTATTTTATTTTATTCTATTCGTTTATTCTATTTATTCATTATTCTTCATTATTACTTATCTGGCCTATATATTCTTATTTTATTTATTCATTCAGTTGTTATATTCTATTGGTCATTCTTCATTTATTCATTCTTTATCTTCTATTCTATTTGCTCTATTTGTTCATTTTATTTATCGTCTATCTATTTCATTTACTCTTTATTCGTTTATTATTCATTCTTATTTATCTTATTATTTGTTTTACTTATTATTCATTCATGCTTATTTTATTTCATTATTATATCTTTTCATTCTATCTATTTATTGTTCTATTCCATTCCGTCATATTCATCTTTATCTCTCCAAGTATCTATCTATTCTATTATTTATCTATTACTCACCTTATTTTATTTCTATTCACTCATGTCATCTATCATCACACTTACTCCATTCTTTCATCATATCTATTCCATTCCATCATTCGTTTCATTCCATTCCACTTACTATTCATCTATTCTTTTATCGTCATTCATCTATTCTATAGCCTTATCTATCTATCTTCTATCTATCTATATTTATCTATCATATCCTACTTTCCATATTGTCTATCTATCATCATCTTAGGCTATTTACTATCTATCTATTTTTATTCTATTCTATCTATTCATTCTTATCCTTATTCAAGTCCTTCATTCATTATTCTTTTACTTACTTATTTTTGTTTATCTATTCTATCTATCTATCTATCCTATTCCATCTATCTATCTATCTATTACATCATTTCTATCTATCTATCATCATTATCTCTATTTCTATCTTTATGAGTATATATATATATATATATATATATATATATATATATATATATACATGCTATTCATGTATTTCAATTTACTAGTCTATATAAAATATTCCTATAAACTGATGGTAGAATAATTCTATTTATTTTTTTCAATAATATGAAACAAAATTACACGCTTAAAAAAGCAAAGATAAGATACATTTCGTTACATTCATTTACAATAAAGAAAAAAAGTATTCAGCAAACAATGAAAAGAGCTGAAGAAATGTAATGAGAAATTTAATTGAATAATGAAAAGATTAATGGAGATTTAATCAAACGCGAAATGGCAACAAAAAAAGTTTGAGCTTGAACATATGTGTGTATTCTTTTGTTTTTCCATTTCTTTCTTGGAAATCTAAATCTGTTTTTACATCTTTGCTTCCAGACTATAGTCGTTTTACACCAGAGGAAGGGTATAGAAGAGTTTGCAGAAAATATAACGAGATTTAGTAAAAGAATTACCTAGAATAGCTTGCATTTATATGATGCCGTAATTAACGCCTAAAATCAGTTTATGATCAAGTGGAATTTTCTTTCTTTAGATCTGATTTCATAATGCCTGGCAGAAATCGATTTTTTTTTTTATTTTCTAACTTTAGAGAGAAAAATTATATACGCTTAAATTTTATTTCGATTCTCAAATTCTTTTGAGGAAGATTTTGGTGTTTTTGGTGTGTTTGGTGTCTTTGTGTATAATTTTTTTTTTCTATTTAGTGTATGAATTCAACGAACTTTTATTAATTTATGTGTCAGTCTTCTATGTGTTGTTTGTAAATTCATAGCAGGAGTATATGAAAAATTTGTAGGGTGGGTGGGGTGGGTAAAGACTTTAATTAAACTGTTTTATGACTTGTCGGTTATACGAAAGGATCTGTGCAGCCCTGGATTTAATCTCTTCGTTCTTTGTCTCTAATTATGTTGACATTTAGTATCATCAAGCTTGTTTCGTTTTTACATCATCTGATTTATTGTGTAAGCTTGGTAATAAAATTGAAAAAAAGAAATTTTTTTTTGACTTTGAAAAGGGGTATTTCTGAAATTTAATTTTGTGAAAAATCCTACCAGAGAGTATGTTCTGATTTAAAATTCCTTTTATATGTATCTTGTCTGAAAGTTTTAAATATATTTTGAAGAATAAAATGAAGGAAATGCATTAAAATATTCAATAGAATCTTGAAAAATAAAAAAAAATTAAAGATGTAAGATAACGCTTCCCAATTGTTTGATTGATTCTAGTGACTTAGCTACTTGAATCTATTTACATTTTGAATCATTTTCAAAATCACTGGAATTTAAAAAATGATATTTAATATATACTCGTTATATAAAGGTAAACTGTTTTGAGGGAAGATTCAGTGGCCTTTTCTTTAATTGGTTTGTAAAATAGCAGCTTCCTTCTTCTTGTTGAGGCTAAAAAAATGAAATAATAATAATACGACAGTCTTAGTACAGAATAAAAAAAATTGAAAACCGTGGGAATTAGATAATTTTATAATCTTCACTCGTTTTAATTATAATTTTTAGTCAATTAATACTTCAAAAAATATTATTTTAAACTGTGCTTTAATGATGTTGCATAATTCCAATCAAAACACTGAATTAAATCGGAGATAGCTCTATCATTTCGTAGCAAAGCTTGTGTTAAACATAAACTTAAAATTAATACATTTTAGTTTGCCGTTTACATGAACAAGGAAGATCAACAGTTAACTTTATAAAAATATCTGATCTATGTATATCTGCTGCGGATATTTCTTTCACATATAACAAAAATTAAATATAAAGCCTATTCTCAAATTAAAATAAATTAGTACATATTATAAAGTACAATATATATATATATATATACATATAATATATATAATGATATATATATATATATAATATATATATATATATATTACTAAGTTCTTTTATAATGAACGTGGATTCGTTGTTTTTAGAATTTTCTAAAATTTCTCGCAACATGATAATAATCATTTAACATCTATCATTGTTCCAAAGAAACTTCCGATTTGGTTTTGCACATTACAAAATTTTTTAATTAGCATGCATACGAAGTCAATTTGTACTGTATGAAGACAAGACAGGCATTATACATCGTTAACGTTGTCACATTGGTACCGCCATCCGTTAAACGGAGCCGAAAAAAATTCTGACGTTGATTCAGTTAGTTTTCATTTGTAGTCATACGCCAAATCAAAATTTGATTGCGACCGCGTCGGGTTGGACGTCGATGATAAATGGAATCAATCGTTAAAAACCGGTCAACAGTAAAAAATCGAACAATAGTTGTTTCCTGTGAATCTGCTTCCAAAGAAGCGCATGAAGTTAATCCCATCGGTCGAAAAGTCTAAGACAAAGAATTTTTGAGGTATGAAAGGCGACTAGGATTTCAAAAGCGGATATAGAGACTAGATAGCCAGTGAGTTTTATACCTCTAAGAACCCATTTTCGATGCCAATGAGCACCATCTCTTAGACTTTCTAAGGCACTATTGAACTACTCATATAAAAAGGATTCAGGGTATACCATTTCATTCTGTTGAAATTTCGCACTCATATGTCGGGTTGAAAATAAACCGAGAACAGGAACACAAAAAATTAAAAAGTAACAAACAGAATAGTGCAGTGTAAGAAAACAGCATAACGCTAATGATGTCATCAGCATTGAACTTTTATAATTCAGTCTAAATTAGTATTCTCAATGCGGAAAAAACAATCAGCAGTTTAATTATGCATTTATTCAAATTGTCATTATTGGTATTTTTTAAGAACCTGATATGTTATTTTACGCAAATTTTGAAAAAACTTCATCTTCAGTGTGAGAAAAATGCTACTTCATTTTGTAAAGCAGCCTTATTTAATTCTGGATTTTTTCAAGAGTCTTTGCCACATGAGATTAGAAAATAAAGATGTCAGTTGGACAGAGGAGAAAGCAAAAGTGAAGTGTTTATTTTGAAAGATAGTTAATTGCCATTTCAAGTTCACTTTTCTGTAGGGCGTGGAAGAAAGTGTTAGAATAGCAGGATGAAAATTTCAGATAGGACTTATTTTTCTGCTCTTAGGGAGGCCCACGCGTGACTACCAACCAGCTGTTCACAGACTTTGCTATATCTATTATATCCTTTTACAATTTGCTTGAATTGCTACATTAAAATTATTTGATCGCGATTTTATCTGCCGCACATTAAGAAATGAATTTTAGAGATATTTAGATTTTAAGTTCTACCTCCATACTCACACGCATGAAAAAAAATCGGCTAATGTTTAATAATTGAATTGTTGAAAAAATCTTTTTATCCTGTGAGAATACTCATTATTTATTTCGCACGTTGACAAAAAAGCTATTTGTTTACTATATGAAGCAAAAATTTCTTTTCAGCTTTAACATATTGAAATAGGACTGTTCAATCTACAAAATGATGCATTATTTGAATTTTAATTTGTCAGAAGTATCAGAAAATAAATAAAAAAAAATATATATATAAAAAAAAAAAGTATTTGAAAAGATCAAGCCCATCTTCTTCTTTCTTAATTTTACTTCTTGATATGTTTTAGGAAGAAAACAAGGCAAAAATTTTAATACTGATGCTAATTGGTGTTGCAGGTATTTAGCTCATTATATTACTTTTCATAATTAATTAAAAGAATTCTGTACGTCATTGAATCTGAGAAAGGTCGAATGACTTTCAAAAAAGATCTTTGTTCAGAATTTCACGATGTAATTATTCAATTTATAATATAATCACATTACTGAAATTTATTTGAAATGTGTGGCACAACTAAAATTTCAGTATTTGACTAACGAAACGAACAGGAGAGGAGATTATTATTTTTAAAATTATGTAAATCATGAATAAATCTGAAAAAATCCGAAAAAAAAGCGATATATACTATGAAAGAACTCAACACGACTTTTTGTTATCTCGAAACCTGGAAAAAATAAATGTAAAAAAGTATCAGATTATTATATTTTATCTCAGAATGGAGAAAGAGGGTAAATTAATATTGTGTAAGTATATAAATTAGGATTTCTATAAACCTATAATAATTAATTTTCAATATAAGTGTACCTTTATTTTATAAATACAAATACTAAGATAATATTTTAGGTAAATTTTAAAAAAAATTGTGTTTTATTTATTATTTAAATGTTATTTGTACTGAAAGTTTTATTATTTATCTATTTTATATTGATAAATAATAGGTCACAAAATATAATGTTCAATAATGAATAAAATTTCATTTGAAAAATTAATCCAGATAGACTTCTAAAAGTCTGAGTCGAACTGAATTATTAAGTAATAGAGAAGACATGTATTACAATATAAAACTATAATATGCCTAAAAATAAAACTATACTGAGTACTGGTCAATTGTTGAAACAAGTGTTATAATTAAGAAAATCACTTAAAGGGTTTATAAGCTAAGAGTTTAAAGAAAACTCCCTTCATAACAGAATTAAAAAATGCAAAAATACACAAATTAGCATTATGAAACTCATTGAAGTGATTTTGCATTACAACAAGAATAATATCTTGATGCACATCTTTTATTTTAAAATTTATAAATGTTTTATACATTAAGTATGTGATATTTTTACAAGAAATAAGTGTTATACGTCCAAAGAAGTTTTGAAAACAACGCAAAAAAATAAATATACAATAAAACACTAATATTAGTGATCTCTGTTTAACGACGGTACATTCCGGATTATCGCGTCGTAACCAAAACCATCATCGTCCAAAACGCGATTTTACTACAAGTATAATAATGGTGATAAATTAAATTCTTCCGGCTATGAAGCACGTTGTTTACTAAAACCCTTCGTTAACCGCTGCACTCAAATGTTTTCTTGAGAACGTGTAAATGGGTCTTTTTTTAATAAGACAAAATGACATATAAATTTAGCTTTATTTCTTATGATATGCAGGGTTCTCCCATTTCATTTTATGCTTAACGCTCATATATTCGTCTGTTTTGAAAGGATTATCTTTTAGGTAGTCTACCTCATTGTCCTTCACAGATTCCTCACTTGCTCACAATAACCTCACTGTCTCGGAGCCCGAAATGTCCTGTTTTCAGAAAAAATGAAATAATGAAAAAATTTAAAAAAAGGCGCACAAACCTTAAGTAGCTTCATTAGTGGCAACGATGGCATGTCGAGTTTTATTAAATAAGAGGCACATTTGAGTCTTCAACGAGTAAGAAATAAGATGGCTGGTTGTAGAAGAATAAGAGATATTAAAATGAGCAATTTAACAAAATTTACGTGGTAAGAAATTCAAAGTGTAATGAATTCATCAAGATTGACGGCATTATTTTTTTTTATTAACCTCTGATCTTAAAAGCTACTGAGAGTCTTTATTAGCAAAGGGCCTCAATCGATATTGATTGGGTTTTATTTATTTTAACCGATATACACAAGTGCTTAGAGATATTCACTTATTTTTAACCGCATTACGCCACAAAAAGGGACGAAACGGAACCATATGATAGTTTTATAGAGTTTGGGGTGGAAATGTTGAAACACACACACACACACACACCTTATTCCAAAAAAGTTGAATCATATGATCTTTTATATAATGGTGAAATATAACATTGTCACAAGTCGCTATTCTTACTATTAAAATCCTGCAAAGAGTTTAATTCTTATTTGAAATCTGCACCAAATATACTTAAACAAATTTGCTCTTCAGAAAAATATGTCTACTTATATTATTTATTTTCGCTTGTTTATTCCGGTTTTTTTCATTGATATAAAAGCTATGAAGAAATATGCGTTTTTACACATACATGAATATCATTTGAAAATGCACCGTACCGTTACATTACCTAAAAGTTAGTAGATGCCCCGTTTTGAGGAAGAAAATAGATGGATACGTTAATTGTGCTTATTAATGGTTTATATATGTTAACTGAAATAATTTCTAAAAAAAAAATGACTTCTATTTTGCAAGCTATTTGTCCGTAGTTTTCCAATTAACAATGTTTATGATCAAAATCTGCGTTAAAAATAAAATTGATGAATAATTGTTCTAAATTTTTTCATTTGAAATTATTATTAGTTTTACAGGAAGTAATTAGAATAAAGTTTAACCCACATAAACTTCTTCAACAATAATAAGTAATAAATTTCTTCAACAACATTCTATGCAAAAATTGAAAAATTAAAGTAACAAATGTTAAAAAAAACTGTAATTTACTGAAATTAGAAGAAAAAAAAATAGAGTTTAATTCTTATCACGGATAAAAAAAAGTTTTTTTAAAAAAAACCCTTTGACAGACAAGAAAAAGGTCATAGGCAAAAATAAAGAAAAATGTAGCAAATTTGCGTATTGTGGCAGAAAAATTTCATTGTTGAAAGGGGGAGGGGATGGGGAATGTATAAACGTTCGATACACTTGTTTCTCATGGTTTGATATTATGTTTAATAATAGTTTATGGTTACTAAAATCAAAATTCGGATTTCTTAAATCAGTTTTTGCTCACAATTATCATCTAAGTAAGGCTTTGAGCAAGGTATTAAATATATCAACAGGCTTTCAGATTTAGCTGGCCTACTTTTTTCCTATTACACAGATTCGTAAGTATTAGAACCTCCGTAAGCTCACAAAGCAAGAAATATGGAAGAAATTAGCCAAAATATACAAAGATATGATCAATGTATAGATCTAAGCCTATTGTTCAATTAATATCAATATTTTATTTTCTCGTGTAATTTTAGAAAAAAAGATTTCCAATATCATATATTTAAAGCACAACAAAAGAAAATTGCATACATTATATTAATGTTGAAATCTATAAATAATCTCTTTGGAAATAATTACTTAAGAAAAAAGACTAATGTTTTCCATAATCCTTTTATAAAATCAAGTCGAAAAATATCTTTAATTATCTTTAAATCAGCGGTAACTCTGTGATTAAGACTGCTGGTATTCAAGATGGGGGTGTAAAAGGATTTCCTGTTTAAGATAAGTAGTTTTGTTTTTAAGGAAATGTTTTTTTACACGAAAATTGTTTTAATTAAATGAATTATTTCATTTTAAAAATGATAAACTTTTAATAATTTTTACTTAACATTTATTAAATTTAACTTAAACTAATACTAAGTTATATCTATCTTTAATTAAATAACACTGTAATGAACGTAATTATAAAGATCACTATATTTAGCTTCAATAAAAACGAAAGACGTTTAACTTTAACTAAAAGAACACTATATTTAGCTTCAATAGAACAAATAAAAATGGTTAATTTTAGCTGAAAGAGCACATCTGTGATAAGATTAAAATAAAACCATAAAAATCGTTATGAATTTAGTCTGCATCAAAAAATTCTATTTTAAATTCTTAAGTCCCAATAAAATCTCTTATGAAAAGAATGAAAAAAAACTATGGTTTTCAGAAAGGAACCACGATTTCGTGTCGTTTTTTTTATTATCTATTTAAATGATGAATGATAAGTCGAACACGCTTAGAGTCTCAACTGTAAATCAATATGCGAGTCAAAAATCGATGATCTTCGGAAACGCTGACTCCTTGAAGTGAACTCCGGAAAAAGGCAGACAGAGCAAAAATCAAAAATAAAAAAATGTGCCACTAAGCATTTTCCTCAGATCGGTCCAATCTCAACCCTTTTACCTGACTGATCCCATTAGGACCCAGGATTTAAATCGTTTAGAGTACTTCTTATTCCTTTTTGAGGTTGGCATTCATTAGTGTTCGGGTTATTCTTTATATCGTTAATTCTTTCTCTCTCTTTTCTTTCTATTTATCTCTCTTTTCCTCTTCTCTCTCTTTATATCTCTTTTCTCTCTCTCTTTATATCTCTTTTCTTTCTCTCTCTTTTTTCTGTATTTTTGTCTTTCTATTTTTTTCTCCATCTTTTTCTTTCTCTTTGTCTGGCCCTTTCTTATTTTCTATCTTTCATACTTCCTTTCTCTTCTTCTCTTTTATTTCTATCTCTTATATCTATTTTTCTCTTTACCAAGTTCTCTTTCTCTCTCACATTCTTTTCTTTTTTTTCTTTCTCCCCTATCTCTTTATAGGCTTTAGCTTTATAAGCCTACATTTCATTCGGAATGTGCCTGCTTCAAATTTAGAGAAATTATAAAATTCCATTATTGTTTTTTTTTGATTATGTTGTACCTATATTCGCAACTGATTACTCCGAATGTGAAAATTATTATAATTGTCTTTTTTCATGTTACACATCGTAAAAGTTGTAAGGTTTATTTATGAAAGAATTTTAATGATTTTTTTTGCGTAAGCCAACTATCTTCAGCTGCATTCGCTAATTCACCGTCTAGCTTTCTTGATGCATGCGTAATTCTAATTAAACTCATAACCTTTCCGCTGATTTTTCTGCAAATACAATATATAAGTTACGTTTTTATTTTTAGCATGAATGTATTCTTCTCTATACGGATTTTACTTCTTCCAGAGAGCCCTCGTATGTTCTTTTCTCGAAGTTGACTCATGTAAGTATGTAAGAATGAAATGCCGTATATCTTCATTATTTGTTAAGCAAAATATTGGTCTTTGTTGTCTTCCCTGCAGAGCAATTATTATGATGAGAAAGTCGATTTTATAGTAAATGGGTAAATACGCCAGGCAATAATGATTAACAAGTAAGGGTGACAAATTTGGTCATAAAATGTCTCCAAGCTGCCAAGTTTGTAGACAAAATTAAATGGTTCTAGACGAGAGAACAAAATTCCAAGACATTCTTTCAAGTGTATATATATATATATATATAAGTTAATGTAGGAAGACTATATGTATGTTAATACGATATTAATAATACGTGATTTAAATTGCTGGGTTCAGTGATTGTGCGAACTTTGAGTTGGTTCTATCGTGTATATTAATGTGTGTTTGTTTATTATTTCCTGTTAAAAGGAAATATAGTGTATTTGCGTGAGAGAGTCAGAATAAATTTGGGTTTACTCGAAAGGGTCTGTTTATTAATTGCGTGGACTTTTTCTGTACTCTGAAAGTCATTTTATTTCGTAATAATTTAATATTATTCTGTGATGCAGTTCAAGAGAAGAAACTAAAATACCGTGAAGACAAAAAATTGAAGGAAAGAATAGAGTCATGAAAGAATAGTTGATTTTATTTAGTTGAGTCATGAGAGAATAGTTAATATTTTAGTGGGAAATATTGCACCACCTTTCATTCCAGTTAACGTTGAATTAAATTGAGATAATCGAGTATGGATTTATATTTAATAATTAGTTCGCTTATCGATTTAGTTGAAGAGTCCGTTCATTTTATTTCTTTGGCTTAATTGAGTATTTGTTTCCTATACTGGTTTATTTTTGCTATATATATCTCAAGCCCTGATAATTTAGGATTTAGTTTTTGTTTAAATAAAAAATACCTAATCTTTTAAAATTTCAGTTCGTCTGGTGTAAACTTTTTTCGGTTACTCGAATTCTGAACACTTTGTAGTTAATCTAAGAACCAACTAGACTCTCTACAAACAGATGTAACAAAAATTTATCAAACATGAGGGTAGTTAAGTTATTTTATGACAATAGAGAGCCTTGTTAATTAAGACACTTTTGTGTTACTATTGTGTTTTGCCATCTGTTGAGCGGCGTTCAAGCAAATTTGACAATGATTCATAAATTTGTTTTTATTTGGAAATAATTCCTGTTGTTCTGCTTCAAAGAAGGTGAAGACTGCATCATGGGCCGAAAAAGTTGAAGTCACGATTTTTTTAGAATGAAAAAGTTTTACTTATGGACTTAGAAAAGGAAAAAGCAATACTACAACATATGAGTCATCCCATTCCCATTTCATATTCTTATCACAAGTATATTTTGAACCACCTTCTAATGACATTTTGTTTACAGTGAGAGTGTTGTATATTTTATCCCTTTTTAAATTTTTTTAAACTCATTATAGAAATGTATGTAGTATGTATTTTGCTTCTTAATCTGTAGACAGTTATAATATAGCTTTGATTCATGTTTATCCAACTAAGAAATAATAATCAGAGTAAAAATTTAATATTTTTGTTAGGAAACAATTATTCATCAGTTAGGATATTTTACCATAGTTTCAGTTATTTTCAACAAACTGGTTGATTACTTCTGAAGTTATTGAAAATTTACCCAATAAATTAACTAATAATACGTTGAGATTTCAAGTCCCATTTCTGAATTTACAAACTTTTTCTTTACCGAGTCTTGATACTCGATTTTGATATGAGAAAGAATTAAACTCAAGATTTCTTTCTCTCGAGGTTTCACAAATGTAAAATTTAACATTCATAAATAAGTAAACACTTTTTTAAAATAATATTTAATACTTCCGATCGGGATTCGTTCAGCTTCAAATTCCACATATTTTCCTACACTCTCTAAAGTATGGAGTAGCCATGAATTTTAAAATTCTGCAAAATATCTTTGCATCAGAAGTAAACTCTTCATTTATTTACAAAATTATTTACATTTGCAACCTGTGATATATATAATTTCTTTAGAATAAAACATTAAATACATCTTTGGTAATTAATTCTCAGATTTCTCGTCTCAATCGATTTTTCTATTTCAATATAAGTGTCAGAATCAAATAAAGAAAAAGGAATGGATTCATAATCAAAAATTTTCTGAAAATTCTTCACTTTTTAGAATACTATCTGATAAATGCAATATCAAAGATGGAGAATGCAGTATTTTGCAAGGTATTTTAAAAACTTGTTAATTGAATTATTAGAGAGAAAAAATCCATAACAAATGTTTTCAAAACGATTATGTAGGATAGAGAAAATAGCCATATTACCCTTCAGCTACAAAAATAGACGAAACACATTTCGATGATAAACATATTTCTTTATAATTCACATTCATCTTTCCGTGACACTATGAACTACAGGTGCTCTTCACTCCGGCATTCGATGATTTGGATCACTCTATAATACGGTACCGAGCGCCTCGTTCGCTTTCCGATTTTTTCTTGCGGATTCGGGCGTTTACTAACTTGAACAACAGATCATGACACAGTGCCGCTCTCATTTTCGGCCCAGAGTTTGTCTTGATTACAAGTTTTCCTTTCAGTACAATGCTTTTTGTTTACTAGCGTATTACGTATCACGTTTGTACAATATTACAACAGTGTGCATACAGTGTGCTATACTATAAAATGTTCTTCAGGTGCTATTAAAACTAATAAGCGTTAAGTATGTGACTCTTAGTGTACAGCTAAAACTATACATATATAAAACAAAAAAAGAATTTAAGAAGTTTTCTGCTCAATCTGTAACAAAAAATATTGAATTAAGATATACAGTAAAAATTAAAATAATAAATTCATATTAAAATTTCTAACTTTACAGTTGTTAAAATGATGGAATATTTTGTCGGATATTTAGAACGTCTTAGAATGTGCGTGAACGTTTAAAATACATGTTTTAATATTTTAAGTTTTGATCTAAATTGATTTATTTTTGACATTTCAGTTAAAACTATTTTGACTCTCAATAATTCAGTAAAATAGCGAATCGGGAAATGTCGTGGACCTGTACATGACATAATTGAAGAGCACTTACTGTATATAGCTAAGACAAAAGTTAAAAAAAAACAGTGACTTTTACAGAGAGAGATATAGTTAATACAGTAAATTATAAAATGTGATTAAATTCTGGAAAGTTAATAAGCATGTTTGCTTCGGAAACTTAATTAGAGTCAAGACAATTCTTAAACTATTAAATTTATTACTAAATTTATATATTTTGATGTCAAAATGATACCATAAGCGTTCTAGTGTTAACTAAATTTTTTTTTCGAAAATTAGATACTACCCTTCACAAGAATGAGTTACAAGTATGAGACATATCCGGCTTTCTTAAAACACGCCTTATTTATCATTATGTGACCCCGGGTTTTTGAAAGTCTGCCAATGTCACATCAGGCTAGAATTTCGAATAAATTATTGAAGAACTTAGAATGACACCTATGAGACAGGAAATGACAAGGTCATTTTAGGTTTTTCACACCCATGATGAGTAACGGTGAAAATTGTGCCTTTTTTTTTTAAAGGAAAAAAAAAAAGGAAAGTTATTTGCTAAAACAGGCGAAAAAAAAAACAATTTTTTTTTTTTTTTTAAACATCAATTTTTTATTAAAAAAATTTTAAAAAAAAAAAAAAAAAAAACTCTTCAACTGTGCCTGAAAATGCAACAATTATTATTATACTCCACTAATGCATTTTCTTTTTTTTTTTTTCAAATTTATATCTATTTCTTAAGTATATTTTCAGAGGAAGTTCGTTTTAACTTTTTCTGTATTCCTCACAATATTATATATCTGAGAAATGATACTAAATAAATTTTATTGAACTTTAAAAATTAATAACACAAAGTCCATAATTAAGAATCCGAAAATTGAAGCGTATATGAAGGTAGTAGTTTCTTATCTAAACATAATTATCCCTTAACTAAACGTTATAAGGCTGCGGGGGCATATCATCGTTTAGTAGAGCAAAGATTGAAGAAAAAACCGTTTTGCCATTAATGTATAACTGCGCGTGCAAATATGGCCTCCTGTAAATAGTTTATTCATCTTTATTTTTGCGTTTGTAAATAAATCTAGCAATTTCATGAATCTCCTCATTGTAAAGGACAAAATCACACAAATATCACACACCCATATTTAGTGACTTCGGATGTGATCTTGAAGGCTTGATCATTAAATGTTAACATCGTCATTAAATGTTATTTAAGTCATCGAAAAAATTAAGATACGTTCAAACAGTTATAAAATTTTACTATTCATATTGTAGAGGAAATTTAACTCTTCCTTTTTTCTTGGCAACTGATTTAAAAATATAATTAAAACGAACATTATTATTAATTATTTTTTGTAATTATTTTGTGTTAATTAATAGTTTAATTATAATATAATTCTTATAGGCTAAATATTAACTTTTAGCTGACGTCTTGTTTTGGAATTAATTTCTTTACTATTGTGAAATATTTTCTGGCAACAGATATAAAAATTTAGTTAGTTAATGTGTTGAAAATTAAATGTTGATTTGGAAGATTTTTTGAACTCGCTCACTCATTATATCTCACTTGTTTTTCCATTAAACTGACACACATTCACCACAAATAAAACTAAACATTTTTATTTAAAATGAATAATAAGAAGATAACTCCATATAAATACATCTCAATAATTTAAATATAGAAATCAATGGCATTGTGGTAAAGCCGCCAATTTTTTCATGAAATAAACCAAAAATATGGTCTTTACAACTTGAAGCGCAGTTTGTTTAAAGCGGTGTTTCTCAAGATACAACTAAATACAATATCGTCATTGCTGCGTTTAGACAAAACTGATTTAGATTTTATTGTTTATATATATAGTCAAGTCCTCCTTAAGATGATAAATATGACACGTTCGAAAAAACTTTGTTAAATTGATACCGAAGATTATAGATTAAAAGAATTGTTTACCGATCTTGAACTTGGCAGCAAATATCCGTCTTCTCTTTTACGGTAGTTGAAAAAGTTTCTCAGAAAACCTTTTTCTGAGGAAATCTTAATATCATTTGGGCTACAAAAACTACCACAAAAAGTAAGCTACTTTATCAGTAAGTAAATACTCTCTTAATATTACTGCAGAAATATCTCATAAAATTATTGTTACTTACAATAAGGCAGAAATATGACCGGAAACGAAAGTTACTTTATTGCCGATTACAGCATCATCAACAAACCAAGGTAAATTAGAAGCATTCCAAATGCAAATTTATTGGCAAAATCATAATCTAAAACGTAGCCTACGTACTCCAAAGCCTATACGTGATTTGGAAAAAAATATAAAGAAATTGGAAGCAATAGTGATAGAACGCGATCTTGACGATTATCTGTTCCCGTAGAAGCTATTGCTAATTGCTCATCAGAAATTCATTATGCGATTACTAAAGATCCATTGCATCCGACAGGAAGAGTTGTTCGTAATTTGGTAGTACCGAAAACCACAATCCTTAAGCTTCTGATTTCAGTCCTGAGAGTGTTTCCTTATCCCTTCTAGCGCGTCCACTTGTTGCAATCCTGAGACGAGCAGCAGCATGTCGACTTAACGAATTTTTCCTCAGTAGATAAGACGAAGATAGCAGATGGCTGCTACAGATTCTAAAGACAGATGAGGCATATTTCTCTTTGACTGAGAATGTAAACTGCTGCTTTCACTGGAGTGACAAAAATGCTCACGATATAACACTGACGCCTTTTCATCAATCAAACAACATTTTGGACTTTTGCCCCTTGAAAAGAAAGAGGAAATTGCATGTCTAGTTAAATTTAAGGGGGAGGGGACAGTGATATAATCGAAGAATCGTCCGTACCTTGGACTTCGTCTATATTTGTTAAAAAGAAAGATGGATCGATACGATTTTGTATTGACTACAGGAAGTTAAATGGAATAAGATAAAGCACAGTTATCCTCATCTACATATAGAAAAACATCCTGGATGCATTGAATGGAAGCCAATGGATACCTAACGCAAGGAAATGGAACGGAGCCCGACCTGAAGATAGAGAGAAGACACCCTTCACCATCGGACATTTTAATTAGTATAATTTAATTAAATTATAATGTAATTTAAGATAATGCCTTTCGGACTTTGTAATTTCCCTGCAAAATTGGAAAAACTAATAAAAGTAGATTTACGAGGAATTTCGTCTTAATCCGGCTTAGTGTATTTAGTTGATATTATAATAGTTAGACGAATATTTGAAGAACATCTAAATAATATCCGTGAAGTATTCAAAATACTACAGAAAGCCAATCTTAAGTTAAGTCTTAAGAAATGCAGATTCTTCCAGAAGGAGATAATGTATCTTAGACACATTATTTCACCAGAAGCCAAAAAAATATCCAGAAAAAATTAGGGTTGTAACTGATTGATCTCTTCAGAGAAGATGGTGCAAGCGAACGTATAGGGTTATGATGTAAAGGGACCTATGCAGCCTCTTCCCAAGATTTTTCTCGAAAATGAAGTACTTCAATATAATTATTTTATTGTACTATTATAGATTTTCTAAATTTTAAACCGAAGAACATTTCTTCTCCTTATGCTAACATTTTATTTTTCATCACGAAGAAAAAAGGAATTCAACTCAGACGATTCCTGAGAAAAGAACAGAGAGGTCTTTGATGTCTCTGAAAGAGTGCCTCTGGTACAGAGTTTACAGATAGGGGGTTGCATCCCTAAGAAATGTACCCCTCACAAATGCAAATTTTATTTTAATAGGATCATAATTATTTTTCTCAAATGATCTTTACTATTTAAATTTTTGTAGTTCGATAAAATTATAACACTAATTGAACAGTCTTAAATGAAGGAAATATGATTGATATAGTGTGTTATTTACTTTTTAAATACTACAGAAAGTCATTTATTATTTACTAAGGGGAAATTTTAAATTAAAAAATTGCTGCTGTATGGCAATGACGATATGTACCTCCAAAATTGTTTTATGAGTAGCCACTGTCTTGGACTATACATCTAGTATCGTCGCTTTGTAAGAAATTTCCCCACAATGGCAAGAGTCCTCTACATAGATTTTCCGGATCTTTAATTCGACAGTAGAATGTAAGAAATCTTTCAATATTCTAAAGGATTTATCAGTTTCTACTTTAACTTAGCCACGTACTGACAAAGGTTTCATTTTGGATACGAATGATAGTAAGGGAGGAATGGGAGCCGTGCTATCCCTGAAAATGGGAAATGAAGAACGTGTCATTACTTTTTTTAGCAAGAACTTGGGTAAGCCAGAAAGAAATTATTATGTAACATATAGGGAATTACTAGCCATCATTAAACGTATAGAGCCTTTCAATTACTATCTATACGGGCAGAAATTTCTTTTCTGGACTCATTATACTTCCTTGAGATGGCTTTTGAGTTTTAAAGATACTGAAAGCTAGACATCTTGCGCTCGCTGGATCCAAAGGCTTCGGGAGTAGGATTTCGAAATTCAGCATCGCAAAGGAGCCTCTCACGGAAATGCATATGTTCTTTCTCGAATAGCCTGCAAATATTCTACGATTCCTGAAAAATAGTTCGGAATAGAAACAGATACTTCCGTGAAAACTTTAACGACAACTATAGATCCCTGTTTTCAAGTGAGATCCAAAAGCCGCAATTAGAAAATTCTACTATTTGGCAAATTCTTTAGAAGAAATTAAATTTGGAGGATCCGTTATCTTGGCGAGAAATCGCTCAGGAAGGACCTGCATTTAAACGATATTGGGCTCTTTGGAATACCTTACATCTTAAGGATGGGATTCCATATCGTAAGTGGGAGGAGAATGATGGAATCTCTTGTAGATGGTAGCAAATTCTCCCGAAGAGCTAAACCGAAAAAGTTCTGCAAGAAACTTCTTCGAATGGAGAGCATTTTGGAAACATGAAAACTTTAAGTAAAATCTAAGAGAAAATTTATTAGGATCGGGGATAAAGTTTAAATGTATAACCCGAAGCGACGGAGAGTCCCAAGTCTGAAACTACAATAGAACTGGGAAGGACCTTATAACTAAAGATCAAGATACTAATCGATATTGTCTATAGAATTAAAAGATCACCCGACGGCAAGTCAAAAGTCGTTTGCATTAATTGGCTAGCTCCATACTGGGTAACTGATCATAGATATATGTAATGAGACTGCATGGTCGTCAGTTTTTTAAAAGGGGACCAATGTTACGAATTTGTAATAGCGCTTGCCTGCCAAGTTACCCTTATGAATAAAAAGAGACATTTATATATGTTTGTTGCATACAGAAGAAAGCTTGATAAATGAACCTTCGACCATGGTGAAAATCTGAATGTTACCTGAAAAGTTAGGATTTCTCGAAATCTCTATTAAGAGAGGAATTATGGAAATTTCCTGAATTTTCTCTGTGACGTGATAACTGGCACGAACATCCATAAATATGTGGAGATCATGCATTAAAGCGGTCTTCTGGCATCTGCCTTTGAAATGAAAAGTATCATTTTGGAGATTTGTCTGCTGTGCGAGCTACTAAACTGCTAAATTGAGCATTATTGAGATCGTAATTACTGCTATTGCTAATAAATTATAATCCGTTTGTGTTGCTAATTTGTACAAGTGCTATTTTAGTTTTTGGGTGGCTAATCTGTACAAGTTCCACTATCCCTGCTTCTTTTTTTCCTGAACATTTGTGAATTAAAAGTCATTCTCCATTATCTTCCATGTTGGTCTGTTCTCACTGCACACCTACGGGCCGATTTTTCTGATAATATTTAATTTTTTAGAATTAAAACTCAATATAAGACAAATTTTCTTGAACGTTCAAAACTACCTGAAAAGTCTAGAATTTTGCAGGAATTGAATGTTTTTTTTTTAAAAAAATCAAATATTGTTCTGAGATTTAGATGAGGAGGGGGTTCAAAAGAATTATATTTGAAGACAGATGACGTCGTTAAAGTTTAACTATTGTTATGATTGGGTGCTGCCATCTGTTAAACGGAGCCGAAACAAATTAGGCATTGATTCATAAATTAGTTTTGAATCATAAATTAGTCATTTGCTGCCAAATCAAAACTTGATTGCTGACGTTTCGAGTTGTCACCGTCGGTGAGACCTGGATTCATCATTATGCTCAGGAAATCAAGCAATAATTAAAAGAAAAAAAAATGTTGGGTTGCTTCCAGTAAATCTTTTCCAAAAAAAGGCAAAGTTGGACTTATCGGCCGGAAAAATTATGCCAAAGAATTTTTGAGATGCTAAAGGCGTCATGATTACGAATACGAGTAATTGAGACAGCTATCTAGTGAGTCATGATGCTTCCTAATAACAAACTATTTTTAATGCTATGAGCACCGTCGCTTCGAATTTCTAAGGACTTATTGAACGACCCTTGTATATAAATTCCAGAATAAATATTGTAATTAATTACTGATTTCAACAAAAGTAATTAAATTCTAAGCAATTTCTAACAATTAAATTTAATTTATTAATATTACAAAAATATTGATTAAATAATAAGAATTTTTGAATTTCTAGATGTAGATAAATTTAAATAATTAATGAAAGCTAATATAAAATTTATTAAGAAAAGATTTTTTTCTTAATTTGGAATAAAACACTAATGCGGAACTTTTAAAATGGAATATTTTCAGCAGATCTAAAGTTATGAAAGGATTTTGGATGGAATTGAGAGCATAATCAAAGAACAAAAGTAATACAAATTAATGGCCTTTCACTGCAGTATTAATTTTGTTTGCCAATGAAACATGCCATGAAGGAAGTCAAATAAACTTTTGAAGCAATTGCCTTGACATTTTTAAGTTATTTTTATCTTTTACTATGAGATAAAATCTTAAAAAAAATTTCAAGACAAATATGACGTCTTCCCAACTGTCTGAGAATAATGTATCATTTGACTTTATATAAGGTACTTGAAAGTAATACGGCTACTCTTATTTCAAACTAAAATTGTGATAGCGGCGATAAACATTATGTCCCTATTATTCTCTGCGGTTTTAAATGAATTTTGGTTTTCTCACTTAAGAATTTTGTAATAGAACTTTTTCTGCAGATTATTTGGCCAGTGGAGGTAATACGGTCACTTTCTTATTTTTCTGGCTAAATCAATTTTTACCAGTTTTTACTTCATTTTAACAAACAGAGAAAAGAATAAAGACACAGTTTTTTAATTTTTACAGGACTTTAATTTTATTTTAAATGGATCGAATGTAAATAGGAATATAAGTCAAATTCATATTCTTTTGATTCAGTTCTCTCCAGCCCTTTGTCTGTTTTGATGACATGTTCTTTAGATGGATATATATATATATATATATATTTATGGTGATTCCTTCATAAACCATAAGCAATTTGAGAAAAATCATCACATATTATTGAAGAACATTAAAAAGTTTAACAGAATTAATAGCGTATTTCATTCATAAGATTCCTTAACCACCCACCAAAAAGCTACACTTACCAGATCCAAATAACAGTGACTATCCTGGGAAGCAATGAATACAATGATAAAATCTTCCTCAGGATAGAAAATTGCACCACACGTGCATTACTATATCTGCTTCATAACTTCCTTTTTAAAGTAGTAGAGTCATTTGTTGGTTGAAATTAACACTGAAACCATATAGTGGCCGTATTACCTACACTTGCAATATTAACCTCAGTTACCCTTTACTTACTAGTTAATATATATTAATTAATCTGGAATACCCGTTCTTTGCATGGATGAATTTTTAAAATAAATTTCAAGCATAAAACTTTTCATATGAGGGTTTCCGTTTAAACCTGGACAAGTCGAGGTACCTAAAACTTTTCATGCATATGATTTCCTAATTTAAAGTTCTCCATCGGCTAAAGTACTTATTTCATTATTTAATAAGACATTTAATAAATTAATCAAAATAGTATATCTAGGTAATCAATATTCTCTATATTGACAAGGTGGTATACTCGTTCATCGCATGGAGGAATTGAAAAATGTAATGATTCAGCTCAAAGAATAGCAATTGTTTAATAAGGACCAACTTTCAAATGATATTTTTGTGCACATTTAAGTGAGCCGATAATGATTATTAGATCAACTTTGTCACTTTTTAAAAGAAGACTAAATGTTCATTCCGTACACCGTATGAATACAGTTTTATTCCGGTCGATTGATTAATGGATGAAACAATTGAAAAATTTAAGAATACAAAATAGCCACCTTTCAACGACGTTCTCAAAAATTTCTCACAAATCGACAAATTCTATTTGCATATTCAGACGGTACAAGAATCGTTATTATGTAACATTTCATTCGAGAGCTTCTCCGCAAAGTACACAAAAATATTGGTTCGACGTTATTTAAAAAATATTTAAGACATGGAAGAAAATGATCAAAACAATGAAATAAATTGATTTCAAGAAAATAAGTTCACAAAGAAAAGTTTTTAAGTAAATCAATATTGCTGCCATCTGTTGAAAAAATTCACTAAAAAATAAATTTGAAAATATTATTAAATTATATTCAAGGAATATAAATGTTTTCTTATTTAAGGAAATACATTCATAATTTTCGAATTACCAGAAATGCTTTATTCTTTGTACACGAAATGTAAATTAATTTTTTTAAAAAAAAAATCAGAGAATTCTATTTTTTGCACTGAGTGAATGTACGATGATATCGTGATATCATCTATCTTTATGATTTTCAACTTCTTAATTTTCACTATTATTCCACACATCATTTTGAGAAGGTACAAATGTATAAAATTAAACTAGAAAAAGTTGTTACTAAATCTATGCTTAGAACGCTGACATTTGAAAATGTATATACTCTTACTTTGAGATACATCACGTAAAAATATCAAGGAAGTCTGACGAAGCACACTTTTATGATGCTCTTTGCAACGATCAGCTGAAGATAGATCACGCTCGTAATTCCAAATGGATTTTATCCTATATTAACCCAAGCCTTGGCAACGAAAAACAAAATAGCGCCATAAAAAACCCGCGATAAATGCTTTGAATCAGCAAAGTAGTAATGTAACCCTATTTTAGAGCTCGTAACTCTATATTCGGCACCATTTTGCTTTTCATCACTGAGGCGTGCATTAAATTAAATCTAATTTACAAATTATCTTCAAAATGGTATTTGTAGATCAGATAGTAGTTGTTATACCATAAAGTATATAAAATGAAGGCAAAATCCTAGTTCAGCATGTTTCTAGGGCGATTTTTAGAACCGCTTTATAATTCGGATTTTCAAACTCGTAGTAGTTTCAACTGGAAAAGAGATATCGAGTTGTTAGTGTGACAATTTTGTAACTTTGCAATCTTAAAGACATGTAAAAATGGGCTGCATTAAAAATAAAAACCCGAGAAAACCACTTAAAAGAATAGAAGAGAATCACTGATTTTACTCTTTAAAGACATGTGAACTAATTGTCCAGAGAACGGCTGACGATGACGTTTATCGAACAAACCTCGCGATATTCAACTTACTTTCAAACTGATTTCATTGGAATTTCTAATACTCCATTTCTCATCAACAAAACCTAATTTTTTTAAAAGGATCTATTCTCAAAATTTGTGGTGTTAAATGATGCCTTGTAATTGGATCCAGTCAATAGAGAAAAAGAAATGACATTGAAATCTTCGTGTATTTTAATGGAGGTTTACGAGAAGAAAGGTAACCACACACAGAGAGAAGAAAGGTTACCGATTTCGCGATTTATTGCCACTTTTTTCGTCACTAAACAGCGCTCTAAAATAGGATCCAACCAAAGTAAATTTTAATATAGAAAATATTTTGACAATAAAAAAAACTCTGCTTTAACGTAATACTTTAAATTAAAAAATTTTACTTTAAAATTAAAATTTTCTTCAGAAAAAAAAATTAAAAATAAAATTCATGAAATAAATATTTTGTAGCTGAATGATTGATATATTAATATAATATAACTGATATATTTGTTTAACATAATACCAAGGTGAATTACTGACACCAAGTTCGTTTTTTCATGCCAACTTTTCATGAAGTGTTATTTAAGCTTTGCATGTGTCTCAGTTAGGTATGGAAATTTGCATGCATGAAATTTGAATTAAAATGCTTTGTCGACACACATAGACAAATGCGCCATTTCCGACGTATACTGCATCACACACACACAAGGCACAGTTTATAAGTTAATATAGTTAAATTCTATTTTATCCCAAGATCTGGCAATAAAAAATAAAACGACACGAAACAGCGTTAAGAGTAGTCTTACGTTGAAATAGGATCTAACAAATTTGCACTACAAACTTTGCCAATTCTCTGCAACTGTCTCACTTTATGAAGTCCTATTTTTTCTGCCACCAAGACGTGGATCGAAATAGAATTCAGCCAATTAATATATAAATGTATTTGTAAAATATTCTTAATTCAAAGAATGATTGAGAGGAGATCAAATTACATAGTTTTAAAAAATGGTGAGATCGCCATTTATTCTGGTTCCGACACCATTCTTACAAAATTTGGCTTCATTCTTCGACGAATGAGGAAAGAAAGCTTCAAGTAGTTCTGACAATTTAATACTTTATTTCAACCTGTATAAGATGAACAATGCAACATCATTTGGAAACTATGAATAGCTTCTTTTAGTGTTATGTGTACTTGTAAGCATAAATTTATTTGCAGTATGCCGTGTCATTTAAAAATGCAATAAAGTTTTATAAGTTATTCGCTTTTAGAATAAGACTTTTTAGAAACTGATATAATTTACAGACCATCAGCTTTTCCGAAACAGCATTGAAAATGAGATAAGTACCTCTAACTTACATTGTATGAGAATTTATAGTGTTGTACGCGTTATTCTGAATTATTCATGGAATTTTAAAATAAGTTAATTTTCGGCGTCATATGTCTACCCTGCCAGGATATTTGATGATTTATTGGAAACAATTTGATATGAATGTATATTATTGAAAAAGAAGGTAGTTTAAGTTGCAATTATGTCGGAAGACTGAGTGGCTTTATTAAAGAAAAAAATACGACATTCTAAGACCAGCTGCAGCAACTGACACCATGACAAAATTGGAATGCGAACTTTCGAAAAAAAATTAGAAGTTAATGAATTTGGAGAAAATCTTAGAAACTCTAACTAAATTTGAATCTCTTAATTGTGTAGAAAAATAATTAAATGATTATTTAATCTGTATAATATCATGATCAAGGAACTATTTGGAAATTTAAAGCTAGTAGATGTATTTAGATTTTGAGCCAAAATCAAACGAATATTAACACTATTAATTTGAACCAAAACACCGGGAAAAAATGCCAGATCCTCAAAACATCTAGTTTACAGAGAGAAGGGCCAAAAAATGCTCCACCCTGTATAGGCCAGATCTGTCCCCTGGTGACTTCCACAAATTAAATGCGTTCAAAAATGCATAGACCCTTTTTGGGCTCAAGATTTCAAATGGATAATAGAGTGAAACACAATTGGAAGTCAATTGGAGTGAAACAGTCATTTTTGTACGCTTGGAAATCGTAGAATAATTGCAAGGTCGGCGTCGGCAAAAGAGCACGAGTCTGCAGATAATGTACATCTGGATTTACTGTCAGTCATCTAAACCAGTGTTGAGATTACAAAGTACACGAACACTAGACATTTTAGTAAACTTACCTCCTGCTCTGCCATTGCTTTCTCCAAGTAATTTCATTCTGAAATCGATATAATTTTCTTTGTCATTGTGGCTACTACCACTTCCCCGGTCACTCAGCCTCACGACACCTTCACCAACAATGTGAAAATAGAGTCCTGAAAAAAAAAAGAATGTGATGAGTGTTTGTCGAGGAATTATAAGGAAAGAAAATAAATTCTTTCAAGGAGTAGGACAATAATCTTTGTAGGTGAATTGGACGAGATTACTGAGGTACGTGATCACGGATCTTCGACAGGCAAAGAGAAAAAAAAAAGATATAAAATTTTAGTAAAAAATCAATTGCTTCCGGAATAAAGGTTTTAAGGATACCGATAATAAGTATACATTCACGAGTAGATCTACGTATAGGTGTATATCTAAAAGTAACATAATGGACCTAAAAAAAACCTTCGTAATCCATTAAAATTCAAATATATGCCATATAATTCTCTAGACATAATTTTGAGAAATCTTGCTTTGAGAAAATATTGTCATTTAATAATAAAACTCTTTTAACTAGTGGTTTTTAAACTGGAGTACTCGTACTCCTTGGGAAACGCGAAGTTTTTCTAGGAGTATATGATCATACCGGGAATTTAGTTTAGTTTTTATTAACATTTCACTAGAAGCAACACGAGGGCTATTGGTGACGGACCTCGTAATTTTGAATCTCGCTCAAGTGACGAGTACGACACCTGAATTGGCACCCTCTCTCCTAACATTCACACCACGCCAACGGGAGGACTTTGGGCTCCGACAGATTTAACGTGTATCAGCCCCGGCTACACGGCTGGTTTTTGGCGGCCAAGGATCGAACCCATGACTGAACGAAAACCGTTGGCCACGAATCCGAAACCATGACCACTAGGCTACGCGGCCACGATCATACTGGGAAAGAAAAAGTAATAATTCCCAAAGACATTCCTAACAAGACAAGTGGTAACTCCTATTTTGATCAAATCTTAGTAGTACTAATGAGGAGAGGGAGGTGAGCAGAATTTGAAAACCACCTCATTAAGCGAATATTCTATCATCAAAAAATATAAATATATTGTTTTTAAATCAAGCTTTTATATAAAGATGGACTAGAAGGTGTAAAGGAAATGACTAAATATAGGGTGATTATAAACAGAACTTGCAATTTCAAAAGGCCGTAAGAAAAAACCACTGCACTGCTTGGAATGATCTGATATTTCATCTGAATATACATGAAGCAATGGGACAGAAAAAAAAAATAGTTCATAAGTGGACCTATAGATGACGTTATAAAAGGCTAAACACGATTGCTGTAAAAGATATACGAAATTTAAAATGCTAGGTAAAAGGCGTGGCATGCGCATCGCACATTACAGGTGTGATAAAAAAGGAATAAACATCTAGTTCTATGTCTGAGAAGTTAGTCATGGCTCCATCATTGATTGATCGGGCTCTGCTTGTAAAGCTTTTTCACAAGAACGGTGACTGCTCTGCAATTATGCTGAAGACATTCCGGACATTACATGGCTTAAAAAGCGGCTCTGGACCAATGACTGCATTCGGTCTCAAGAAAAGAATTGATAAATTTGAAGAGACGGGTTTATTTGACATGAAATGTGGCAGGGAAAGGAAATCAATTTCTTCGACATGATTGGAAGATGTGGCTGCAGCATTGGTGAGAGCGTCAAGCAGTGTTTTAAGAACGTCAACTGCACGGGGTTTTTTCCGAACTTTAGACATGCCTGTCATCATGGTTCAATAAATTTTACGAATTTTCCTGCAATGCTATCCATTCAGAATTACGTTTGTTTAAGAGCTGGTTTCTGCTGATCTGCCAAAACGAGAAGCTTCGCCCTGCAATTTCTTGCTCGAATGGAAGTGGGCAACGCAGGACTATGGAACATTTTGTCGATAGATGAAGCCAAATTTCATCTCCAAGATTCTCTCAATACTCAAAATTGCAGAATACGGGCAAGAGAGAATCCGTTTAAAATGCAACCATTGCCTCTTTATTCTCAAAAGGTCACAATGGGGTGCGGGCTTATGGTAGCACTTATCGTTGGTCCTTTCTTTTTTAGGAGAATAGTCCTTCGAGTCCTGTCACCTGTACAGTCAACGGGATGCGTTATGAATCTCTTTTGCGCAACTAACTCTTTTCAGCATTGCAACGGCGTGGATGTGTGGATAGCATAATTTTTATGCAAGATTGCACCCCTCTGCACATTTCAACATGCATTTTGGAAATGGCAGAACTATCAGTCGCCATTTCTCATCAATTTCACCAGCCTCACGACCAACTGACTTAAGCCCTTGCAACTTCTAGCTGTGGGGTTACTCAAAACATGTTATGTAAGGAGCTCTGATTGCGAACTTAGATGAATTGAAAACACGTATCACGCAACAAATTAACAATAGCGCTATTGATACACTACGATCTTTATGGAAAATGATGTTTTGCACTTACAACTTGTGGCGCAAAAGGTTGGATAACATATTGAACATATCTTAAGCAAGTCGAAGCAGCTTATTCACGACTTCCTTTTCTTGAGGATTCATCACTTTTTGCTTTTTCTACGGTATTTTCTTTTGCCAAGGGACAATTAAAAACCATATTTACTGCGGCTCCACCTTGTTGTGGTAGATGAACTTTGAGTAAAAAGTACCACAAAAACATATTCCGTTTTGTAATTAGAATCTTATGACTAATACAGCGTCATCTAGCGGTTCATTTTTAAATAATTCTTTTTTTCACAGAACAAATGTCCATTGCTTCACGTATTCTCAAGGGAAATATCAGGACATTCTGACCACTGTTTCATTTTTACAGCCTTTTGAAAGCGAATCTCTAATTAAAATCACCTGTACATTAATTATAATTGACTGGATGAAATTGAATATATTTTAAGTTAAATATAATTATTCCTGACGTTAAATAAAAATAAACATATCACATGTATTTTCCACTTTATTGGTTGGGTGACTAATTTATACATTACCAAAAATAATAGCCCCTTTGCTCAAGATATGATACAATACTTTTATAATAAAACAGTAAGTCTTTTGTACTTTCAGATGCACATTATCACATTCAAATAAATATCATAGTCTCGGTTTGAGGAGAAAAGTAGGTACTTTCACATAATGTTTACACGAAATTAAAATATCTGGTAGACAGGAGCCTTAATTAGAATCGCAATGCTGATCCTACCTGAAACTTAACGCGTAAATTTCTATATATTGAACAATAGAAGTAAAAAGTAATAAAAAAAAATTCGAAGACTGTTAGTTTTGAGTTTGAAGTCAACGAATTTTCCTGTTCCTTCATGGTATTCTCCAATTACATACTTCTTTCAAAGACAGAAGAAATAATAAATTCGAACCCATTTTTGGAAAGGCTTCAAATATCTTTTTTCTTAGTTTTGCTTCACTTCCTACGCATTTGAAAATCTTCTCCACATGATGTCCTTTTTTTATTTTTAAATTTAGAATCTAGGGTATAGAGCAAGAACGTTATTTGAAAACCTTAAACCTGAATACTATCTTTCTATCAAGGGCAACACATATTTCAATACTTTCGGAGCGCTTTTAATTAATTTCGTAAGGAATTCTGACGGATAAACAAGAGCCTATGGAGTTGAACAATGTTAACTGCTTTTATCGCATGAAATTCATTTCGCATTTAAGATGGATAATTCACGTCATACGATGTTTTAGTAGAGAAAAAAGTAGATGCTTTTTGAAGTTATATTTTAATTAGACACTCAGCGTGAAATTTAACACGCCTACGTATATACAGAATTAATATATCAGTGATATCTCTCTCTCTCTCTCAAATGGATACCGATTGCGCTCAGATGTCATATAGCAAGAATCCAAAATTAAATTATTTTTAAATAAACTCTGTTTATGTGATTATATCATTATCTTAATAAATAAATATAAGCATAATAAAGTTAAAAATGACTGTGTGCAAGCGAAAATATATGAACAAAAATATTTCTCTATCGAGAAAATAATTTCATTTTATCCAATACTGTTGAATCTTTACATTCTGAGTTTTTATAAATTGAAAATCTCCATATATCGAACTTTTTCAAGAACTTTGATTTTTTTTACTGTTTCAGTTCCTGTATATCGAAAAGTTTTCGAATTAGGATAGTTTTTACACATGGGCGAGAATTTAACTGGATCTGATTAGCCCACCGATCACACAGGACATTAAACGACTACTTTGATCATGCTGAATCCAAAGGTGATGATGACAACAAAGAAATATTAATTGAAAAACCCCAACAAGAAAATAAGTAATATCAAGCATTCTTAAGAGTCCAACATTGGTTTGAGATTTATTCTTTTCACTGACTAAAAAAGCTTTACATCTCTCGGAATAAAATTGAACATTATTTTAAAATGGCTGCAGGAACTAATTATTTTCAAAAGGACATTATTCCAAAAATAAGCAAAATTTTCGTTTTTTTGTAAAAAAAATATTAAATTTTTAGCATATTGCTCTCAAATTTGCAAATTATATACATATTTGAACACTTTTCAAAAAATAAATTTCTTAGACAAAGTCTTATTCTGCAACGTCCCTTCATCCTTAAAATATAAGCTTCACTTAATTATGGTTGTAAGAATTTAATTATAAATTTTAAATGTGTATTTCTGTTGGAATAATGTCCTTTTGAAAATAACTTTTGACTATAGTTATTTCAAAGTAATGTTCGATTTTATTCAGAGATGTAGAAATTTCTATACATAGAACTTTTTCACCGGGAACTATTAAATTCGAAATGAAGAAGTTCGATTACGTTTTAAATTTGCAGAATTGTCTTAAAAGAAAGAAAGTTTAAACATTTTTAAAGGAATTTTTTTTATAGATTTTTCCACCTTTTTTAAAAAAAAAAAAAAAAAAAAAAAAAAAAAATTAACAATTAATTACAAAAAAAATTAACTTTTGTAGTTTTAGCTATTTTCCTATTACGAATTGCAAAAATTACAAATTCCTTGCTTAACAATAAATAGATAATTATAAATAATGGATCTTGTTTATTAGTAATAAACAAATTATTTCGAATTTAATTCTGAAAATGTTTAAATGTGATTTGTGAAATTTATATCATTTTTTAGTCATTTAAATTATTATTTTTGTACACTCAGATAAAGGGACATCTTTCACATACAGTAATTATAAATTAAATTGTATTTACTATTCGAATTAGCTCAAATTTTGTTCATTAATAATTATAAAGAACCGTATTTCTTCATGTTTTCTGGAAAAGTAAAAGTAAAATATGCATTCTCAACAGGGGGAGGGATATCTCTTATTCTTCACTACCTTAAACGAACAGTTTTAAAAAGATTGTAAAATCAATATTTACTTTCAAAACCAATAGCGTTTTCGAAAAGAATAACTTCTGTAAATGTCAAACATGTAAACATAATATATTGTCGTTATTTATCTTTAGCAGAAACCAGTATTTATATTCTAACGGATGATCAGAATCCTTTGGCAGTTGTTATTTGGATTTAAAATTCTTAAGTCTATCTTCGAAACATTGTTTTCGAAATGAAATATTTTGAAGCGAAGTTAATTGAGGGCAGTTATTAATGATAAACAGGACTTAGAATGAAAAAATTCCGCAAAATATAGATTTCCTTTTTCAGACAGAAAAAACTTTGGAATTGCCATTGAATATGACACTGTAAAACCTTCTGCTTCTTCGTTTTGAATATGGAAAAGAAACAACTATTGTTGTTGAGAAAAAATTTTGTGATATTAAGTTAAACATTATTTTTTTATAATTCTAATATCGTTCACATATTATTGTAGATTTATCTTCTCTTTTCTGCAGAAACAAAACACATCAAGCATAGTTCTTTAAGAACTATAAATTAAATGAGACAAAATTTATTATTATATTAATGACTAAAATATATTTAATAAAAGGATTTATTATTTTTTTTAATTCTAAAAGCTTGAATTATTTTTCATATTTGAAAAGAAATATTTTTATTTACTTTATTATTTCATTTTTTTTAAAAAAAAGATATTTTTGCTTCCACTGATTTGTATTCAAGTGAACACAAATTAAAATTTATGTTTGTGTTTTTAAATATTTTATTCAATATGTCATGGGGTTTATAATCTAATTGTATATTTTGTAACCTCTATATACAATTAGACTATAAATCTCATGCGTGAATGCGTGAATATACACGCGTGAACTAGCTCTGTGAAATGCCAGAATTAAGCTCACGGAAAAAAATTCAAAGGTGATATCTCGGATCTTTGAGTTAAATCAAACTTTCGTAATAGTAATAAAATGTGTTAAATTAATCACATTACAGAGTGATTAAAAAACAAATTAAGTCTGAGAATTATAAGTAAAAGAATGCATTTTAAATTCCCTCTTTTATATATACATTTGTTTTGATGTCGTTTGTATGAATTTTTTTTTAATTTTTCAAAGGATTTTTTTTTATTTTAATGCCATCTTCAATTATACAGTTTTTACATCCAACGTCGTCAGGGATAAGCTTTTAATGAAGTTAGTTTATTATCATGGTTTTTAAATTACTAATATCGAAGCAAAGGCTCAAAATTCATAGGACTAAATATGACTGCCTAGTAAAAATCACTTTACACGTCCTATAACAAAGAAATAGCTTTAATAAATTGTTGCAAATTACCTTTCATATTGAGCTTCATGATAATACTAATAATTGAATCAAATAAGATCGCAGGACGAAACAAAAAGGAAATTCAGTGTTCCATTCCATATTTATAACTGAATTAATTAATTCTAAAAATGTACGAAATAAAATAGTTTATCTCCCTCTTTTTCTCATTGTCATTCAGAATTAGATAATTTAACTATATACATTATTATTTGTTACTCAAATGTTTGGAAACATTTCCAGAATTACACGTAAACTATTACTACACATGCAATTAAATTATTTGACATGCAGACGATGCTTTTACAGGTGCACTAATGATTTGATTAGATCTTCGAAAGGCAGATGGTTTTCGCAAAATATCTTAAAATCAATATATTACCTTAAAATTTATTTACACATATAAAAAAAGTAAAATAATTATAAGAACTCTAATGCAGATTTTCTTTGTAACGGTAAGATAAACGATAACATTATTGTCAGGTTTTAAGACGTTATTAAACAAATTGTTAAACAAATTGTTTTTTCTGTTTTGTTTTATTGGATAATTTTCAACATTATTTTTGTGTCATCAAGTTATCCATCTTTATTTTCTCTTCCATATTTAAATTCATCCATTAATAAACGCAGCATCCGCTCTTGGACGGGGCATTTGGAAATTATTTACCTTCGTAATCTATTTGATCAGTTAGTTAATCTTGATTGACACATTTTCGGCGGAGTTACTCTGATGTAATACTGGAGCAGCTGATTTTTTTAAAGTGCCAAATCAACGATTTCTTAAAAACAACCATAAAAGTAATTTTCATCATCTTACCAAGAGATATGTCTTTTATTATCGCTTTAAAAATTATACACAAAATTGTGATAGCAGATAACAATGGTTAATCAAAATGAAAAAGTTGCAACAAATGAATTTTTTTCCTAGCAATTTATTTTTCTACATTACTACCAAGAAACTAGTTAAAATCTTCTTAAAACCAAGAAATGTTAGTAATGTTTTCATGTTCTATACCGTGTGAAGCGTACCCCAAATGAAGGGATACACCAAGCAATTTACATAATGTAACATTCCCACTGCCAAGTTTCTTCGCTGCGCGTACACGACATTGCCTTTGCAAATTTTTTTTTCCTTTTCCCCACGAATTTCTCCAACACATTTTTCATCGAAGCCATAGATAATGCTCCTGGAGGACCACAGCTTGGTGACCGTTTCGTAGATTTTGTCTTGGATGGTCCGGAATCTTGAATACTTTTAGCTATTCCAAGTATTTAATGGGTGACTCAATGTAAGACTGCTTCACGTAAAAACGTTTGAATTACACACAACAATTGCATTAACAGAGCTCAGTTTATGAGGTACATTAAAACTCTATTTGTCCATGGGGGGGGTAATGGGTACTGAATAGCGCTATTTATACCTTTCATATATTTATTATACTCGATCAATGCGTTGGATTCCTCATTCATAAGCACAAACATAAAAACGTAATTTTAAGTGATCCGCGCCCTAACAATAGTTCGTGAAAAACGTAACTTAATGCGATCAGCAAACACTGTATTAAGAGTTATATAACAAAACAATTCTGGGCACCAGTAGAATAATGGCTAATGTAGCAAGTGTTATAGTTAGCAACTTATTTTACTGATCATGAAAAAAAAAATTGTTAACCTAATTAACTATTTACAAGATAGTTCGCTAGCTGAAGTTCTGATTCTGCCGAATAGTGATCGTGAAAAACGACGGCAGTTATGATGCATAAAATGATAGTAATTTTAAAAACCTCACGAAGTATGCGTGGAAGTCAGGACAGCGAGGTATCAGCTGAAATATTACCCTCGTAGCTTAACAGTAACCAATCTGACGATAATTGAAGCCCAGCCATCGCAACAATGAAAACCTATTCACACAATGAAGTCTACCATAGTTAACTACATTACCTATTCGTTAAAAATATGGACGCTTGTAGAAAAGAGTGTTCCCACTGGGAATTAATTTTAAAATATCATTTTTACTCCTCCTTACGATAATCCCCCGTCCCCAATAAATTAAATACATCGTAAGAAATTGAAGCAAATTTAATAAACGTAATAACTGTATATATATAAAAAATTAAACATTTAAGTGTTTAAGTTTACCCATGAATTTAACTTATAAATAATGGATATTTTTTTTATTTCATTTTCATTTACGTGGCATGCGATTTTTTGAAGTCAATTTACAATTGATGAATTAGCATTCCTTGAGATATTCTGCGTGTTTTAAATTTGCAAAGAATTATTTCCAATAATTTGAAAAAAAGATAGAGCTAAACCTCTGTTTTCTCTTTTTATTGCTGTTTCTGCGCAAGTAAAAAAAATACTTTCATAACCTTGGAATTCTCCTTGAGCATTTGAGATACCCAAAACAATTAAAAATATTCAAAGTAGTATAAAGTATTTAAAATAATCACTTCTGGATTACATTGGAATTCGAAGGAGCAACAAAAACTTTGAATAGTGTCATTTCAGCGCATGATATTTCTGAACGCTTTTGCAGCTAGTTTTTGCCGAGCTATTAAATTTAATCATGAATGGAGATTAAAATAAACATTCGATTATTGCTGAGAAATATTCACTTTTATGCAAACAGATTCGCTTAAAAAGTGGTCTTTCGAAAAGGTAGTGTCTTTGTGGGGTTTTGCAGTATGTATTTACATAACAGGTAAATAATTGCTTTGTGATAATGGTAGACTAAAAAAATTCTGTTATAATAATGCACTCTATAATAATTACAAGTGTATATTCCCTTTATTACGACTCAAGAGGAAAACACACACATTTCATGTTACTTTCTTCATGTTTCCATTTTTTTTCTTAAATATCTTTTTATTTCAATCTTACAGTTAAAAAATTGTAGATAAGTGGTTTTTTTTTTTTGAGATTTACCATTAAAAGGAAAACTTCATCACAAACAAAAAAAAACATTTAATCTCAACAAACTAAGCTGCCTTTCATTTTCTGTTTTTAAGCTTAAGATGTTATTTATATATTTTTAGACGTGATTATGATTTTATTTTTTTGGTCTATTAATAACTTTTTATTAAAATATTCTTATTTCACTTTCTTCTAACAGGTGTTAGAATACACAGCTGGTTAAGAAGCACTTTATTAGCAGAAATTACTTTCCAAGAGAAGAGAAAATTCACAAATTCTCAGTTTAAAAGGGGGAAAAACTAATCTAGACGCTCTTAGAAGAATGAAAGTCCATTTATGGAGCTGAGGCAACTTTTCCAGCCAGCTTTATTCTATTGACGCTGCAGAAGTGATTAATGAAAAAGAATGCGACAGAGAAAAATAAAATAAAAGAGGGAAAAAAGGGAACAAAAGAGGGAAATAAATCCCTAAACTCCTACATGGTGTTCTACTTTCTTCTAACAAAAGGCTAGTTTCAAGGTCATTCATCGAATTAAAATGCAGTGGGTAGTTTTTCCTACGATTGTTTTTCCTTGTGGTTTGACGATCTAGAAACGAAAATTGAAATCCGTGGCTCCATTCATTTCTAATTGTAAATTACCAGATACCGTTTACATCATAGAACGTTTTAACTTATTTTCATAAATTCTTGGCTGAGAAAAATTATCAAATGAAAAAGTGAAACAGATTTGTAGAATCTTTTATCAGTTTGTATACATCTGAGATCCCATTTAACAGTTCATTAGCAGATAATAGTTTCCCCCATGGTAAAATGCATTAGTTAATTCCTTTCATATTGGATAATTTCTTTTATTCTTGTTTTTTCTTATACAAAAATGAAATAATCAAACGTCACAAATGAGATTAAAAAAATTCTTTTAGAAAATCAAAATTTTTTTTTTTCCCCCGAGTTTCCAATTAATTAAAATTTTGTAAATAGTACTTTAAAAATGAAAACTATTGGTGTTTTATAGTAATTTATTTCCAAAATTTACATAACAATCCTCACTATTTATTATATTTGATTCATTTCAATAACGTTAAAAAGTATATAATAATCCTCTTACCAATAAGAACAGAAGAAAGCCACTTTCTTTGAAGAGATTCATACGCTTTTAATAAATGAATTATAACTAAAGAATAGTTAATTATTATATAATAACACACACGTACACATTGTTTTATTTCTTCGGTTTAATTACTCTTTTGTACAAGGACGTTTGCTTATATTTGGTTTTATACTATTTGTCATAAAGTATTTATGCTGAATGGAAAATACTTCAACGTTATAAACACACATTATTCCATTCCAAGTATGGAACAGTGTGAATTACATAATTTCTATAGTTAAAATTTTTTGCTTTTCTTTTACTGAGTTATCGTTTACAGTATGAGACAGTATTTATATTACATTTTCTTTTTTTTTCATTAATTCTTTTCAATTCTCTTGAGATTGTTAATGTTTTTAGGCAAATTTGTGTTGAACTAATCTGTAATTTTTAATTAATGGTTTATATATGCTTTACTAAAATCATTACGTTTATTTTGTTCTTCTATAAACTTTAGTTTTTTTTTTTCAAAATAATATATTGTACGTCTTTAACCTAGAAAAATCTTTTAAATTTCTTAATTTTGTACAATTTTTTTTGATAATTTACTCCTTTTCTCATTTTAATTCTGCAATATTTGTAGGTTTTTTGTTTTAATAGATTTTTTATAATTCTTTTTCGAGGTTGTTATTCTGTATTTTTATACGATTTTGTTTAGTTAAAAAAATTGTTTAATTAACCTTTATATCTTAATATTTACTTATACATTCTTATACACAAATTATAAGCAGGAAATAAAATGAAGTTTTGTAAGAAATAGTTAATATCTTTGGACAAACATACATTATTAGACTATTGTTAAATGAAAACTATGAAATAACAAATGTGTTATACAATCGTCAAAATAGAAAACAAATATCAAACAATTTTTGAAATTCACATCATAATCTTCAGATGAAACTTATTTCATTCTAAATGTTCAACGAAAACCAAATTAGGATATGTCAAGGTATTTACCTAATTAACATATTTAACAAACTTATAAAAGGTAATTTTTTAAAAATTGTCAATGAATTTGAATCCTCATCAGTCTGAATTTTCAATTTCATGAAATTGTTTTTGAAAATTCTCTTAGTTGCGAAAGTTTAAAACTTGGTTCTTTTAGAGTTAATTGTTTCAAATATATATATTTAGTGGTATGTATAAAATTTTTAAGCAGCGGTTTTTAAAGATGTTTTTTACCAACCAATAGACAATTTTTTTTTCCAACTCTAAAAATTTGTAAATAAATAATTGAAAAGAGAATATCACAGTAAAAATAATGAATTATTAAACACAGTTATATATATATATATAAAAGAATATCTTAACATATATAATGTTTTAGATATTTCGATTTTCCATGTCATGAAACTCTAAATTTACACTTTCCTGCGATTCTCTTAATAATTCGTGGACGGCGGTTTTTGTTCAGTCGCGGGTTTTATCCTTGGCCACTAAAGACCCGCCGTGTAGCCGGGGCTGATGCACGTTAAATCTGTCGGGGTCCAAAGTCCTCCCATTGGCGTGGCGTGGAAGGAGATAGTGGTGCCAGCTCAAATGTCGTTCTCGTCACTTGAGCGAGGTTCAAAATTACGAAATCCCTTGCCGATAGCCCTCGTGTTGCTTCTAATGCGACGTTAATAAAAACTAAACTAAGTCCCTTAATAATTCATTAATTTTTCATAGTTATATGCTAATAATCGGAAATCTCAAACTTTTTAGTGGATGAAAATTAGCTTTTATTATTAAGAGGTATACGGGATCAAAAAAATTATGAATCGAAAGCGTGTAGTCATCTAGCATATGATCCTCTAACGTATTTTCTTAAAAAATATCTCTAGAATTAATAGTCAGATACGAAAGAAATTTGGAACTAAGCTTTTAGATCACTTTCTACCTGATTGCTCAAATAAAGTTGATTCAGAAACGAGAGAATTCGATTGAAGAGTGATTGTTTATTAACGCCGCGTTAAAGAAGCAACACTAGGGTTATTGGTGAAGGACCTCGTAATTTTGAACCTTGGTCAAATGACGAGATCACCTGAGCTGCCACCTCCCCCTCCAAATTTTCACGACATGCGAACAGTAAGATTTGGGACTTTTATTAGATTTAACGTGCATCAGCCTCTTTACAGGATCGTTAGTGGCATCAGGGTTCGAACCCACGATTCGATGAAAACAACGCCGGTCGCGAGTCCGGGACCATGACTACTAGGCTATTCCGGCCACGATTCTATTTTAGAAGTTAATCCACTATGTTAATTATTTAATCAATAATATCATATTTTAATTCCTTCGATATAGTCATTAACAGTGATATAATTTTATCCAGCTACGATTAGAGCTGTGAAAGATGTTGAATGTGTGCTTTTTTGACAACTATGCTGTCAGAATTGTACGAAGCATCAAACTACATGTGCAACATTGTAATATCTCCCTCTCATTATTTAACTCTACATTCATCGTAAGATTTAATTAAATAGTCAATAAAAGCGGCAAAATTCCAGTTGAAGAAACGTCAAACATTGTTTATTAACTTTTAAAAATATAAATATTGTTTATTGACTTTCTCCACGGATTATACTAGACCGCTCTCTCTCTATTAACCCTCAATGTGCCAGAATACTAGCCTAGAACTAAACAACGAAGTTCTAACTTACCAAGTTCGAGTGAGCTACTTCTCGAATGCTGCAGGTTCGATTCTTTTTACTGAGCTATTGCCATTCTCTATAATTCCTAACCTAAGTTATCTACCGGCTATCTTTATTTCTAACTTCATCTATCGGCTTCTCGTTATCATCTGTCCTTTCAGTTCTATCTCAATTATATATTACTACGTTTAAACAAATTCTTTACACTTTCTACCTTCATTTAATTTCCTTTGATCACATTTCATTTGGTTGGAAAGGAAATGGAATTTTATGCAGTTCAAATTAAAAAACTTCCCATGATTAGTGAAGGGGAAACCCAAATAGCCCAATGCCACAGATTTGCTATTCGTTTCATTATGTTTTGAAGTTAAAGTGGAACACGAAGGTTATTGGGGAAGTTATTTTGAATTCCGGTCATGTGACAAGAACGACACCCGAATAACCCACTTCTAGTCTCCACACGACGCTAACGTTCCTACATCAGTAAGGATTCTGAGACTGCTCCATTTAGTTGCCGGTCTTTACAGAAATTCAGATTCAAACACGTTCGACTAATAGATGTGTAAGAAAAAAAAAAGATTAGTTGTAATATATAGGGCTATTGAACATGAATATATATTAAAAAAGAATTTATTATCAAAAGAAGATCCAATAAAGGAAAGCAAAGTCACAATACGCTTTGCGTTCAATAAATTCAGATTCTCAAATAAGAGATGTAATATAAATGACTAGTTAATTGATTATTAAGGTTGCATTTAGAAGCAAAACATGAGGCCTTTGTTAACGGACCACACAATTTTGAGCCATGGTCAAGTAACAATGAAATGTTTATAATAAATGGCCCTCCTGTACTCTTCGTGAAGTTATATCACAAAAGTTGTTTTAGAAGCTTTCACGGAGCTATCTCGGTCTCAGTGAACCAGATGACTTGATGTTACACAGCTGGCCACCTAAGTCATTTGATATGCCCTATGCGATTCCTTCCTTCGAATTTTTTAAGGATAAAGTGTTTGCGCCACCATTATTCACACATTTATTTGAGCTTATGCAATGGATTTCTGCTGCTGTACAATCAATAAACACTGACATTTTACTTTCACTGACATTTAGTGTTTGACAGGAACTAACTAAAGTGTAACTAAAGAATGTTATAACACATACTCGTAAAAAAACTTCTGTATTTTCCTTTGCATTTCCATGTATTATTTAACGTTCTATGTTGTTTATTTGTGAAAATATGGAATTTTGAAATCGGATAAATCATTCTGAATAATCTTGTATTATTAGTGAGATTCCAAGAGGGCGGCAAGAAACTGACAAAGTTTGTCGGTCTTTCATTGAAAACATTGGCATTGTGAAAATTATACCAAAACATATGAAAATGGCGAACTTCGGTGTTTTGTAGTTGTAAAATTATAATGGAGATAACAAAAAATAATTTTGAATTTTTTTTGTATTAAAATAAGAAGGGAAAAAAAACCTTTTAATGTACTGCTTGTGGTTATAATTCTAGTATGAAATAATTTTTTTACAATTATCTTTATTACAAGATCATTTATTGAGCATTTAATTCACGGCGATGTTAAAGCAAATAAAAAATTCTATAACTTTTCTGACTGAATTCATGATTGGAAATATAACTGGAAGGTTCAAATAAATGTTTTACCGTAATGGGATATGGGGATAAAATTTCACAAATTTTTTGTGTGAAATTAAAAAAAAAATTCTTTCACTTTTTCAGTTTTGTTAAAGTACTTAAAGTAGATTTATTACACCACCTCATCCTCGATGTTTTGATTTTGAGTATTGCGAGCTCTCATATTTTGGGTTATTAATAACACAATCATTTTTACGTCTCCGTGAAATATTAAATAATCTAATCTTTAGTAAATATGAACTTTATTATACTGAATGCTTCAAATATAACCTATAAGTTTCAGAGTTAAATTCTTGATCTGACATTTTAAAAGCATAATAATTAAGAATTTTATTTCACTAATTTTATATTCATTATGTACAGTTAAATATACAAAGTTAAATGTCACTTTGCACAACTCTCAAGCTGGAACAAGAGAGAAAGGATGCCGTCAACTAATGAGCCCTTGAAATTATTTAATAAAAGAAGAATGAATATATATTAGCTGATTCTCCTCATTAATTAGAATTTAGATAGATAGAATTAATTAGAGATTCATTCACTGTCTTTATTTTGTCGAGTATTTTCCTGGAACTTTACGTTGTCTACTTTTCGGAGAATCTTACATTGTTTCTCTGTCATTCTTAGTTATAGATAATTCTTAGCCAGAAATTCTTTTTTTCCCCCTTACTAAATAATTTCAAGATTTCATTACCTAGAGGGAAGGAAACTGAGTACTATGAATGCAATTAAAGCAATCACATAACAACTAACAAGACAATGAATTAATTACTTGTACAAGGCAATTAAATAGAAAACTCAAGTTGTTCTCCCTTTCTCGATTGTTCACATTATCAAAACGATACACTCCAGTCAAATGCTAATTATTCCTCACACTTATAAAATAATTACTACGACCTTACAGATTTCATCCTTGTGAAAAAGAAGCTTCATCATTGTATTTTTAATTGTTTTTATAGCACGGATTAATGGCGAAAATCACGTCCTTTTTACCAATGTGACAAACGGCTGCATACCTCACTCTAACAAAAGACGTGCCGAGTTCACTGTGCTAGGGAAATAACATAAGGTGACTATCTAATGGTGCGTTCTGATTCCGGAAGCTCTGCCTACAAGAGTTAGTGTTATTGTAACCATCAATCTTTTTTGTTCCTTCATTGTGGATTAGCCTTGGGAAAGGAATGTACAAGGTCTTGGTGGGGCCAACTCATCATTTAAGTTCGTTGCGGTTGAAGGACTGGCGTGGAATTTCTATGCATTACAGTACCTCAAAGGAACACCATTCCCATCCAAAATTTAACGGAAACTTTCTTTTCATGTAGGTAGCGTTCAACAGAAACATTTTCTGATTTTTTTTTCTTGAAGAAAAGGAGGAAGTGAAGAGCTGTGACTGAGGTCATTGCGTAAATCTGATAATATTAAATGTGCTTTGAATAGATTGTTTGTTGTAATGGCATCGATGTAATAATCGGGAATGTCTTGTTTGTGTGCTTGAAAAACGTTTTCATTCCGTTGCATTTTATACGAAATAATTGGATTAAGTTATTTTTACAAGCCTGAATATATTTTGATAAATCTAGAAAATTCTGCGAAATACCCTGAAAAAATATTTGTATGTTTGTAAATATACTTTTACGTTTTTGTATGTAGTTTCAAACATATGCGATTGACATTTGCGACATTTGATATGCGTTCAGGGAGACAAATACAATACTTTTTTTCAGATAAACAAATTTCTAATTCTATACTGTGAAAGACGAGGGTTATGGAAATAAACATTTTAATATATGTTTGTAATGCTTAAAAGTTAACACAAAATAGAGAAAAAAAAAAATTAAACTAAGATTTATCTAAGAAATTCTGTCAATTTCAGTAACACATTTAAGCAAGAATTAACATTCATTCCAAATTTAACCAACCAAAACTTAAACCAAACTTAAACTTAAGCCAAATTTAGCTAAACGTGAATGGTGCTCTGACAACTACTGTATTGAGTAAAAAAAAACTAATTAGCTATTTGCTTTAAATTAATATATGAACAGAATATTGTTAGATTTAATTATTTATTGTCTAATCAATTTTTTTATTGTTTGCTTTAAGTTTAATATCTGAATACGAATTTGAGTTCTTGTCACCGAAAAGTTTGTTTGGTTCCATTTTGCTGCAAAAGTTAGTATTACTTTGGTGTATTAAAATGTTTGTATTTCTGAAGGATGATTAAAGTATTTCAAAAATAGAAAAAATGGTTGTTGCTGTAAAAAGTATAAACACTGAGCGATATTATATGATGTATATAAGAAAAAATATTTTTATATTCAGGATAATACATTTTAATGGAAACAATTTATGAAGATTAATTTAAATTTTTGTCTGATAAATGTGTATTATTACACTTCACCGCTAAGTGTCGCCATAAATGATCATAATCTTAATTTTACCAGAATGAAATAATTAAGGATTTTGTTTTTTTCTGTTGCATAAGCGTGAAGAGTTTTGTGGAAATTATAGCTGAATAATTAAACAAATTACCCTTTTACTCAAGCAATCATAAGGCAATGCTAAAATCATATTTTATACTTCATATTTGAGCCTTATGAACCCTGTTTAGGTTTGTAAATAGATTTATAATACAGGAAACCACAGAATTACGTTCCAGAATTGCCTTCGTTGACTAAAAAGGTGTTCTCACTAGTATAATGATGATAATCGTTTAATTCTTTCCGGCTCCTGTCTCGAAATAATTCCACGTAGATTAAGCTTCTGGCGTGTAAGGATCACTTTAAGTCCTTCAACAAATTCTGGTTGGTACTGAAACAAAAATGAACAGTAGGCAAGGTGTCGTAAATCAAAGACAGCTTCTTTACCCAAGACATTTTTTTTTTGTTTCTTTTACGAAACCTCGTCGTTAACTAAGGTACCACTGTATAGTAATTAAATCAAATGAACTTTAATTGATAAAATTGTGTGCTAATAACTGAATATTTTTAAAACGATTTATTACCAAAGTTATTTTGAAAACAAAATAATTTATAGAATAAAACCTTTCTTTATTTTTCTGTGTGCGACGTAAAAATTTGTTTTCGTTTGGTTTGTATTGCGTTTGCAATGAAAGAAGCTCAATGATTTTTATAGACGCATCTTGCAATTTTGAATTACGTTCATGCCATGATTATATTATTTATTTGTAGGAAATTTTCTGCTAAAAATATCTTTTTCTCTTAAGATATTCATTTAAAATGTATTTTTTATGCTTAACATTTTTGACAAAAATGTCAGCGTAAAATCTTAAAAAATGAATGAACGTTACATTGGATAAAATATAGGCATATAATGAAAATCGCGACGCTGGTTATAAAATGTAGAATTTACATTAATTGTTATTTTCATTTTTTGAATTTGCATTATAAGGAAGAAAAAGAATTAAAAAAGGTATGGGAGAATCCAAATTTATCATACCTTGAGGCAATTTGAAAAATTCTTCGATGCAGTACTTTGAAAACGCTTGGAGCTGATTATATTAAATTAAACGGGAAAAATTATGGAAAGATTTTGATCTACAACAAAAGCTTTGGTTTTAATTTCAAGAACAGAAAAAAATTATTGTACATAATGAATAGCTTCTTAGAGATTTCTTATTCTTTAAAAAAACACCCAACTTCCTTCAAGCATGCCATTAAAAAATAAGATAATATAAAATAAAACCAAACAATAATAAAATAAACTATTCCAAGTTAAGTTTAGCTAAGGACAGATTTGCCACTAATGATGCTAACTTTTTAAATATAAATACTACATAATATATATAATTAATCTATTAAGTATTAAAATTAAAGCAAGCGATAATATGACAATGGATTGGATATTTGATTGATTGATTGATTCATTACTCAATCACTCATTTATTTATTTTGAAAAGAAAAAATATTCAGAAAACACCATTTTGTTTAGAAAACATTTTTTGCCTCATTAATTAGCCTTTATTAAATATTTACAATTATCATTATTAGCCCTCATTATTAGTCTCAAGCAATAATTTTCTAACGGAAACGAAGCAAAAATTACTTGCAAAAGTTTGAAAAGGTTAAAGATGGCTTGAACATTGTTACTTTTGCCAAAAATAACATCGTTCAGTTTTCTTTTTTAGGAATATTAAGTCAATAATACGATGCAATAAGGTTATTGATTTTAATTATAGTATATGTTTGCGATGCTCTACTCTCCCATATACAAACACTCGCACACTCTTATTGTTATTATCACATAGACAAGATAGTTTTAAATCTATAAATGCTACGTTAAAAAAAGCCCTGTGTCTTCTTAAATAATAATAAGTTTACTTATTACGTATTTAATATTTTTAAATTTCTTCTTCTTTTTCTTCGTACACATCATTGCAAAGAATGGTTTCCTTTTACAATACGATAAAACGAGCAAGGTTTTGGAGAAACATGAACAAGATAAGATTTTGAAATTTGCCTGAGCGAAATGACGAGGATGACAATCGAGATGATTGCTTATTCTCTGAATCTACAACTTACTTTGTGCGAGACGATGGATTTGAGGTCATGATACATTTAGCAAATAGCAACTAATTATTTTACTCAATGATCTTATCTTTTCTACTGAATCCAATTCAAGACCTACCAACGACGGATTTTGAGTCTGTTATTTCTTATTTTATCTTTGTCAGTTGGATCAACTGTTTTTACTTAAAAATACTTGAAAGAAAAAAGTTACAAAAATCACTAATGTGGTGTCCTATTTAAGAAAAATATTGCTATTGCTATAGTATTCTTCTTTATCGAAGTCAAGGTTGTTTTTAAGTCCTGTTGTTAACATTTAATTATAAAGCGCAGGACTAATTTTGGATTTTTTAAATTTTTAATTGTAGATACGCGAGTTAAAAAAAATCTCTTGAATATTCACATAATCTCATCCTTTCAATAACATAACTCGACACAATCATATCGAAGAGCATAACAAATAATAAATTGAGTTGTGGAAATTAATCTTCTCTTAAATTAAAATACATTTTACAGATTTGGTGCAGTAGAAAATTAGTTCGAAGAAAATGATAAATGTTTATCCAAGCGGAACAACGACTGGCAAACTCAATTCTAGTTGATTAGGTTATGCAAAAATCCTGTAGATGGCGCATTCTCTCAAGACTTTTTTTTTTAATGTTTTGTAATAATAATATTTGTTTTATTTTCTTATTAATCTGCACACTTCTTTCAGGAGAATGCTTTTAATTGCTTTTGAAATTAAATTGCTAAATAACAACGTGTTTATAATATTTGTACTACAATGATTAGATTATTACACTTTCATTATATTTTATTTATTTTATTCATTTAATTTATGAATCATTTATACTTTAATTTAGAAATAATGTTTATAATTTTCATTTTTGAAAACATTTCTGATTTCTAACTTAGAAAATGAACCTAATGTATCTAAAAAAAATAATTTAAACAATTATTAATTTCTAAATTACTCATTTAATATGAATGTATACATACACATTTACAATTCTTATTTCATGAAGTGTAACAGGCGTCTTTTTTAACCATAACTTTTATAAGAATCTTCACAAAATTTATTAGTTATTTATAATGTTGTTGCCCTTCTGTTTGTTGATATAAAGAGATTTATCGCACGAAACTTTATAAGGATGTCTGTAAATTTTATTCAGTTTATATTTTGAAAATATTTTTACATAAACTCTCTTAGATCTAAAAAATCGATGCCCCATAAAAAGGAGTATTTTAATTGTGACAAAAATAGGTGGATAGAATGACCTGTACAGTAAAAAAAAGCGATTACGGTTTCAGAACAATTAGAAGATTTATTTGAGCTTACGATAGTTATAATGTGAGGATGTCAGTAAGACATTAATAATCTTCCAGCCTGGTTGTAAGCTGTCACCAGACGTGGCGTTGACAGATAAATTTCTTTTATGTTGTCCTGTGGGATTAGATTGTCTCCAATTGTTAGCATAAGGTAACAACATCGTGGAATGGTTTCAAGCTCTTTTCCATCAAGTCCTGAATAGATATTGGGAAAAAAGAGCAAAAGACCAAGCTAACCAAGAATATGTTCATCAAGCTTGAACAGTTCATAAAAAGAAGTACGCTACCGGGCCGGGTTGAAAAGCAAACCTAATGGATAGATAATTAAACTACACAGCATGTTGTAGAGTTTCGTCTACGTACTTGTGGGTTGTAACTATGCCTCAATTGATTAGCATAGAGATCCGACCATTAGAGGAAATTGTACGTCAGACCATAACGTCTTGTTGCTGGCCTATTTGGCATGCGACAGTAAAGGCAAGATCTCTGCGTTGTCTTGTACATCTATAGGCATGTTTGCTCAGGTCATCAGGAGCCATTTTGAAAGGGGACTTGTCACTAAAGAGTGTTAGTCCCCGGTCAATGCAGTTCGAAGCTGATGGAACCCAGCACTAATGACATCGACATTGATAGCAAATAGGCGAGAGGTAAAGGAAGAAAATGAGCGGCACAAGCATAGATTCCTGCCTATAACACTATCTGTTGAGAATGGCATAAGGTAACAACATCATGGGTCACAAGGGCGGATGCGTATTGAAATGCAATTTACCAGATTCTAGAATAATTGTATAAAGTTCTAGACTCTGAGAATCTTTTGGAGTATCAAATGTTCAATCATTTGATTGCAGAAATTTTTTTATATGAAACCTAGGTAGTCAAAATTCTTTTTATGTAGTTATGCCATTAGAATTTAATGCATGCGATAACATGAAGAGTCGATGCATTAATTATTGTTATAATCTCTTGTTTATGTTATATCATTTGTTGTTATTATAGAACATAGCTAATGAAAACTGTTCCATGTAAAATGCAAGACGCAGACTATATTAGTATGGTATTTAAATCTGAAAAGAGAGGCACGAAGTAGGTATTGTGCACAATTTGTCAACAGGTGAAAATTCCAACGCTTTCTGACTGTGTTCCGCAGAAACACGAATTAGAAATAAGCATGCACGAAATATTGATTAGAAATTTTTACAACGTTGTTTCGTTCACAAAATTCCCATTGTTTGACTCTATTTTTTGAATTTATTCATTTCATTTAAGAATAATATTTACAACATCTTGTAATTTATTAATATTGTAGGAATCTATAAGTAATATGCCTCTAAACTGTTAAAGATAGATCGTAAAAATAAATATTTTTTCCAGTTTAACTTCTATGTCAAAAAAGAAAGAAAAATACACAAGTGAACATTTCATGCATGCAGCTTTAAGACTTTTTAAAATGTAAAAAAAAAATATTTTGAGTGTTTTTTAATTATGTAATGAAGTACAGACGAAAATTAATTATTTTTATTTTTTTGCCGTACCTAGAAATAAGTTTAGCAGGTAAAGATAAATATTAGTGATTAATTTGAAACAACTTGATTTACCGCCATTCTCCTGAAAAATATCGAATAACTTATTTCCAATTTAAGAGTGATGTGAATACGCAAGGGAACTAACTGGTCGTACATCATTCCGATTACCAATAAGGCAAAGTTTCGAAACTCTCTGGATTAAGACATGTTATGATTGATTACGATAGGTTAATAATTTAAAGTTAAAAAACCGTTAATAAGCGGAGTTAATTATTTACACTTTAAAATATCCTTTTCACGAAGGATTGGGGTATTAAGAATATTGGAACACCTTCGAAAAATATTGCAGTGTAGCTTGTTACTAAATAACCTCATTTCTATCACTGATTAAAGTAATGTATTAC
>BMAW01083363.1:550712-566180 GCA_019974015.1 Nephila pilipes | reverse complement strand
AATTATTACATGTTTGTAAAAAAATTGCGAAGTTATATGTTAAAAAAGTTAAAGAAATGGAGATTGTGTCTCGGCCATCAATTCACTGTTCAGTTTTTTTTAATTATGATATTAACATCAAATATTTAAATAAACGTCCTTAATTGTTATCTTTCTTGTAATCAATAAATACATTTCTTCACTGCGCTAGTATATATTATTATCATTGTGGTACTTTAGAAAAATGCTTTTGCATAGTTGATAATCGCGGGAAAAAATTTATGTTTTATAGAATCAAATGAAAAAATTAATTTTCAACATCTTTTCAAGACTTTTTAAAATCTAATGTTCTGAGCATGTGAATACTTTGTGGACATCCAAAAATGCCTATTATGTTACTCAAGTATCCAAGATAGTTGTTTCACTTGCTTTCGAACTCGAGTAATTGTAGATGGCATCCTTTTCTATCAATTTATTTTATGACCTAGATCATGAAAAATAGGTCATTAAGAAGCCAGATGAAAGTTGAGCCTCGTTCCTTTGTTACAACTCCCATAATTGCTTTATCTTCCATTACCTGTCCAGCCAGAATGACACTAATACGTCTTTTTATTTTTCATTATAATTGGATTTATTTAATCAAATGTTTTGAATTAAAAACCTTTTTTTCAGGTTTGTAATAATAAATCAAATTTAAAATTATTACTAATTCCTATACCTTTTTCTTGGGAAAAAATATGATATTTAAGTAGTAATAAGATATTTGTATACAGAACACAAAATTAACTTAATTTTAAAAATGTTGAACAGAAAGCAAAATTGTAATGTATCTTTGTATACGTGAGCTAATTAAATTATCTTTTAAAGACAAAAATAACAAATTATTAACATTTCATGCTTCGAAAATTTATAAAAATTAAATGAAAAATGTTCTCAGTTTTTTTCTTCATTTTTTTCTATAGATTTCAATATTCGTATAACAACCGAAGATGTAATGATACAATTGTTTTATTCCAAGGTATTTTATATGGTTCGGTAGTCTTTGAGTAAAATCCACAAATATTGAAAATTTTATGTATGGAAAAACATTTTAGTATATATACACATAATTTATTATATGTAGTTTAACAATTAAATATTGCTTAGACACTGAAACATATTCAGTTGATTTGTTATTAAATTATTAGAAATCTCAGTTACAAGCAATTTAAATTCTGCAATTTAATTCGTTCCATTGGTTCTACATAAAGAATGTAATACTGCCGAATTATTCGTAAATTCTTTTCTTATTAAGTAAGAATATGAATTTATTTCAATTAATTTTATTCGAGTTATCATATTTTTTGAATAAGCTCTTAAATTGATGATTAATTAATTTTAAACATTTAATTTAAGCTAATTAAGCTTTTAATTTAATTGATTATTTAATTTTAAATTAAGACACATCCCAGAAAAATTAAAATGATTTCGAATTATTTTTTGCTACAAGTTTTAATAATTATGCAGGGAATTTATAAAGGAAATCTTAACTTTGACGAGCTATGATATTACAAAATTAAACAAACTATAACATATTGGGGCAGATTAAATTCAAAATAATAATTTAAATTTTAGAAATCTATGAAAGTTCAATATGACCACCACTAGAAACACAATATTTGTCTAAAACAACAGAGAAAAAAAATGTCTGCATCATCGGATTAAAGTGGATTCGGAGAATATGTAAATAAGCTTGGGTTATACACGATCATTCAGAAAGACTATTGGGGTTTTAAAGAATAACAAAAAAAATAACACTCCACTGCATCAAAAATCTGCTTCTATGTTTTATAGCCCCTAGTGCACTATTCGCGGAGCGGGGAGTTAGTTGCTCGAAATAAGTCTATGTTTTACAGTTTCAACCAAGGAATACTTCTGCGAGATGTCGCCAACAAAAGCTCTTCCTGTGGCGGGAAACAAAATGCGAGGCGATTTGTCAGAACAAATTACATCTTTCCAGTCATTAGGGTTCTACCAATGATGCTTTCTAGTGTGTGGCGGTGGTAGCCTAGTAGTCAAGGTTGCAATTCGCAGCTGTTTTCTTCGGGTTGTGGGCTCTAGCCCTGATGCCAATAAAGACCCAGCTTGTTGCCTGCTGATGCACATTAAATCTGTTGAGGCTCCCCGTCCTCCCATGGCGTGGTGGGGTAGTTTGGAGAGGAAGATGCCAGCTCCGGTATAGTCTTCATCACTTGACTGATTATTAGGTCCGTCGCCACTGGCCTATGAATTGTTTTTAGAGCAACATTAAGAAACAGTCACTAGCACTCTCTTTAATACATGCATTTTTCCTCTATTGATGTTAGTAATGACAAGTTTGGACTTAGTATCCGTTATATTCTTGTATATAAAACTACCAAAGAGCTTTACTATTTGAAATGGAATCTTCTGGACTGATGTTTGAATCCTCCTTTATTTGCTCAGATGCTGTTTTACATTTTTGGTGAATGATTCGTGCCATTTCTTGCTGATTATCCGTTTGACAACTTCCTTTTCCGTCCAGCAGTGTCCACGTTTCGAAGTAATATATTAATCTTTTCCATACCAAGCTATAAATTTAGATACAGTTCATCTTGTCACAACTATGTTTTCGGCGGTTTCCGACATTGAAGTACTACCGTTTGAGCACCAATAACTATGCCTTTCTGCATATAGATGAGCTCTGACATTTTAAAATAATCTATACATAAATTCTGGTTTACTATTTATAATAGGTATAGGGAATAGAATATTGATTTTCTTCATTATTCGTACATTTAGCGAACAGTGACGTCGACATCATACTAAATCTTGCTTGGAGCCTCTTTTGCGCTTCTTCTGTAGGTGTTTCTATTATTTTATCTACCATCTGTATAAAGTCGAACCTTTGTGTGAGTAGGCAACAGCGTTTGTCGACCTATTTAAACCTACAACCGAAAACGGAAACGGATATTTTGCTAGCTTTTTCATGACCTGTTCCATTTTTATTGCTTGTACGAAAGATAAATTTTTATTAAACATGTAATTCTTTTTTCCCCTTCAATTTGAAGCGGAAAATGAATTTTAAATCTTTTATAAACATTTCTTCTTATATAAAAGAAATATAAACATCATAAAAAAGATTTATATAAATAAAACCGCACACACACTTGAGAAATCGAATACAAAAGCTGGAATAATATTACATAGGGGCTGAATAAACATTTTAATGTTTTTCTCATATTCATAAGTAAAATTAAAAATATAAATATGATAAATTACCTGCAAAAACTTATTCTGCAGATCGCGTTAGAAGCTTTTGAGAATCTAAAACTAAATTTTAGCGGACTTAAATTTAAATTGTGTAAGGAGCAAGACTACCTTTGGGAGTTTTTTCGTATCTTTTACCGTCCCAAAAACTTCATGAATAGGAGATTATTTAATAAATAAAAATAATAATTGTAGATTTTTAACTACATATATTTTCAAAAATTGAAAATATATGTTGTTTAAAATAAGGCTTGCGAAAAAGTAAATTTCGACGAAAGGTTATTTTTAAGCCAAATTTTGTTAAATGATATGAATTTTTTTTCACTTTAAATTGTTTTAAATGTAAGAACATTAAATTAGTTAAATGTAAAAATTTATCAATTTAAGAAAATAAATTTTACTCATATATATCACACATAAGTATATTTTATACATTTGATATTTAGTTATAGAAAAATAATTTGAGCATCATTTTATATCTGATTCATTTTTCTCGATTACATAAATGGTTGACGAGTTAAAGACTTCATACTATCCCAACAATGTGCTCCCTTTCCCTTCTCAATAAAAAGCCTTCCAATGCTCAAAGACATTATTTAAATTTTTTATCCTCTCTGGAAAACGGATCTTCATTAAGAACTTTTTGCTTCCCTAAGTCAGTTAATTCTTTTCTAGAGTTACTTATTTTATATGTTTCTTTACATTTTTATTAAATACCTATTCTTCAATATACATTGGTTTTCTTATTAATTTTCATATATTTCTTAATTTGTCTATTCCAACTAATCTTCTAAAGATTAATTTTGCTAAAATATCAATTTTTTGCCACTTCACGAATAAATAATTTTTAGCTATTGAAAGGAGACTAGGTATCAATATTTCACATAGAAGCGTCTCTGATATCGGTTATTAGGGCGCATGCCCAAGACCTGGAGGACAGTGAGACTCTGTAAATACCAGCCTTATTTAAACCGACTATGTAATATATATTTTAAGCAATTATGAAATAGATTGAGATTTTGAAATATGTAACAAAAGATGCATTTCGCTGCATTTTTGTTCACTCACTTCTCGATAAACTATGACCTTGAAATTTTGTACATACGCTCAGTCTGAATGAAAGTACAATATTTAATTATAAACAAATACAAAGAAAAAAAAAAATTCGATGCAAATAAATATAAAACCCAGTACTTCTTCCTGCCTGTTCATATTTACGTTGCAACTTTTATAAAATGTTATCAATGATGATTGCATCATAATGGGAAGGAAATTATTGAATAAGTGCCATATTTCGGAATGCTTTACTGCGGCGAGTACGGTGGTGCGGTTTATTCTATGAATTTTTCTTTTTATAGTCATTTATCATGTATGCGGCGTATAAGCTAGGACGGCTTATCTACCCGAAATTACAATAAATGTTATTACGAGGGCCTCTTATTTCTGAATCGAAAACTCAAAATCCAAAGGATGGGCAGAACTGTACGACAGAACTTTCGAAAAATAAATGAAAATTGCAAATGGATCACAAATTATCTCCTAAATTTAAGAGGATAGTTCAGTGATTGAAAAAAAGTGCAGTGGTAACATAGTGGCCATGGCAATAAACTTGTGTCCCGTGATGTTTAAGTTGAGCCGCTTGTTCGAGTCCAGGTTCCCCTTAATCTCCATGAAAGAGGGACTGATGAACGGTAAATTTGTCTAGCAAAAGTGTTCACGTTTTTGTGAAGCGGAATGTAATGTGGGGATCTCATCATCTAATCTTAGTTCAAAATTATGCGGCGTATTGGCGGACGTTTATGTCGAGCACAAATAGGAAACCGAAAAAAGTTCAATAAACTAGCAAAGTGATGAAATATTTTCATAATTTAATAACTCATTCCAATTTATTAAGCTATCATCATGCATAACTATTTTTAAAGTAATTTTTCTACGAAATAGTTATAATGTTATCATTCCACGAAAGAAGTCTTTGATTATTAATTAACATTTAAAAAAAAATCATCACGCTAGCATTTTTTTGGATGCATGACGCTGTTAAAATTAGAATGGTAAATGCAGGATTCAACTCTTTCTACTATACACTATTGAAGATTTACTTTTCAGTAGTGGTTCAGATATAAAACAATCAGAAAGGTTTCATAAACGAAATCTGCTTAGTTAGGATGCACAGCATTCGAATTTAATTTAAGCACACAACAAAATGTTTCTTTGTAGCAGTCTGAATCTCGAACAATCACCATTTTTTGTCACTCATAGTACAAACTACTTAACTAAAACTGAATAAACTTCGAACGCATCTCTTTAATGAAGGTGCAACACGCAATTTAATTGTCTATTGAGAAGAAAATTCATTCCAGTCGAAAAAAAAAGTTTTTCCTCGCTTCTATGATTTTAGTGTCCTTAATTCAACTTCTTCCTTTTGTGGAATCAGGAAGTCGAAAAGAAAAAAAAAATCCTTTGGCGTATAATTAATAAGTTAATCTAATAAGCGTCAGGTGGACCTCAGCAGTAAAAAGATTGAGAAATATAATTAGGATTCGTCTGAATCTGTTAGAGGCTACTCTGTTATTTGGCGAGATTGTTGGTGGGAAAAAACGTTAATGGGATATTTGTATTTTTACATAATTGGACAAGATTTTTGAGCAATGGATCTTAGCTTTTTGTAGCGTGGATCTAAGCAAAGCGTTTAAATTGTAAGGTATTGAAACTTTAGAATTGGAATTAATTAACGATATTATCCAATTTTTTTTTTTTGTATAAAAACCATTAAATTCAAAGAATTCAAAATGGAAAATTATACATGATGTTATTGAATTTGCATTAAATTTGGTAATTATATTTAATATGGAAAATTGCAAAATATCAATTGTTTCTTAGTAATAATTAAGACTTTACGACACTCCTACGTATGTCTAAAAGGAAAATATGAGTAGTATATTAGCAGAGTATACAATAAATAAATATTTTTTTTTAATTTTCGGTTTTATAATAGCTTGTATCAACACTAGAAGCTTAAAACATTTAATAACATTTTAATTTTCAAAATTAGATTTCAGCATTTATTTCTATTTCGATGGACCTTATATGATTACCATTCTCTAACTCTTATGAAACTGTTAATTGTTTTGGAATTTTTAAAAATAAATTTAGTATATACATGTATACATATTCTTATTCTGTCCAAATTAAGTAATTTTCAATGTAAAATAGTATAATTATTAGTTTAATGTGTACTAGTTAATAATACAACTTGTTCTATTGGATATATAATTTTCTCTGTAACAAGTGAATAATAAAAATGATGAGAATTTTCATTTCTTGAAATTATAACTAAAGACTATCATTGTCAAGTGTCGAAGATGACAGTTGAGCTCAATTCCCCTGAGCTTCTTTCAATGCAATGTAAACTGTCAGTCCCAATTGAATTCAACGTGCTGCGTTTTCCATTATTGCTAAAGATGATATTTGTAAAAATAGAGACTCGAACTTATGACCATTCAAGAGCAGTCCAGTAATCCATCATATTGTTCAGATGATTTAACACGTGTAAATTATTGTTCTTCAAATGCTTAAGATGTTTTCTGTTGTTTATGAACTTCAGTTGACATTGTCATGAATCCAAATTTCATAACCGATGATATTTAAGTTGAATGGATCGAGGCTTAGGTTACATTAAAAAGCCATTGTCCTGCAAAGAAGTGTAGATGTTTGAAGATAGATGTTTTAGCTCAGATGCTGTCTTTGCATCATCTGATCGTGTCTCCAAGTTACGAGGTCCATCGTCAATAGCCTGTACCTTTAGAGCGATTTTAATTCAAACCAACCAATCAGTGAATTTCATCCGAATTCATTTGCGAATGAAACCTTATTCGCACAAAATTGAGTGGTGATCAATGAGGAAATAATTACATTAATGCGCACACAGATGGGATTCGCAGTTAAAATAAACAGCTTCTTCGTGGTATTAGATTTCAATGTTAATCGGATTGTAGAACGGAAATAGCATTGCGATAAATAAGAGAGCTTTCATGCGATTTAATGATTCTATCTTAAAATTGATGTAGTACTTCCCTCCCCCTTCGTAAATAAGCCCCTTCTATTTTAGGCGTAATTTGAATTTTTCTTTCATTCTAAAAATATGCCTCTTGCTAAAATTTTGTTTATATAAAGTTTTATTATTATTAGAGTAATATTTTATAATAGTTATTTTGCTGTTATAATAATTATTATCTCTCATTTGGAATATATATTATGGAGAATTTCACAATTAATCTCAAAAATATTAATTTGCTTTTATTCATCAATCAAACGCCATTATCTATTATTTAAGATGCTTACCATTTTCAAGAAAAGGAAACAAGTTTGCATGATTTTACGGTAAGGCCTGGAGGTTATGCTGAAACACAATAAATAGTGGATTTGGTATTATGGTTATTTATGTCGTATAATATTTATACTCTCTTTAAGGGGGCGCATTTTGAAATATTTACGGAACAATTTTCAAAAATATAAATTTACCTTCATTCTTTTATTATGAGCATCGTTTTTAATTAAAGATATTTTCTATTTATAAAAAAATAGAATCAATCAAAAAAAAAAAAAAGATCAATACTATTTTACGGTAAGGCCAGAACATTATAATAGGACTAAATGTATTGTCAATTTAGAGTTTTTTTTTTCATCATTATTTTTGTGCCTTATCCTTATTTTCTCATCATAAGGATTATATGGTATAAATAATAATAAAAATTAGAGTATTAGGAACACATCTTAGAATATAATCCTTATACTTTCAGTGCGCATTTTAGAGAATTTATAGGAATACTTTCAAAATTATAAATTCATCTTTTTAAGTCAGTTACACATCACCTCTATAAATGTTTGCATTTGTGTGTATGGGGTAAATGTTTAATAGGATTATAAAATAAAGCCAGAATTTCGTAATAAAAATAATATGTTATTATTTTTTTTTATAGAAAAGCAGAAATTCTGAATCCTTTATCCTCAGAATGATTGACCTGATTTCAAAATTGTATATTTTCAAAAATAAAAGACAGAGAATGATAAGTAATGCAGGAATGTAAAGGGACAATATAGAAGTTTCTTTTACAAGTATTCTATTTAACTTCCTTTAGTTACACGTATGATGTCAATACGATAGGTAAATTCCTGCCAAACACGTTGTAAAATGTCAGTAGCAATTGATTATACAGTAAAAAAATTCGTTCTTTAAGTTCAAATAAATCTGTGGGTAATGGTGGCTCATATACGTTATATTTTACAAACCTCCAAAGGAAGATATTACATGGGGCATCAGGCAATTAGGTATGGGAATCGCATATAACTTGACTCAGGTGGCTATCTGTGTAACATTAAGTCATCTGGTCGAATATGACTGATGCAACTTAAAAACAGCTCCATGAAAGCTTCTATAACAGATTTCGTGAAATAGTATCACCGAGAATCACGAGAGCTATCTATTTTTCAGAGTATATAACTTAACCAGTTTTTCTTTGTATTCTTGTACGAGTATTACTTATACTTATGTGTCATTTATTTTTGAAAATATGGAGTTTTAAAGTAGGATAAATCAGTTTGAATACCCTATATAATAAAAAAATATTTTCAATGATTAAGACAAGATAATTTTCTCATGGATGATATTTTGTACATTTTTAAAAAAAATTGTCAAACAAATGGTTTTAAAGAATCAGGGAACAATAAAGAGTAAGAGATAAAACGTTTTTTAAAACCTAAAGTAAAAAAAAAAAGCAATTGAATGATTCCGGATTTTTTTTCAATTTGAAAAAATTTGGATTTTTTTTCAATTTGAAAAAAATCTGCATTCAAATTTGAATCTGAACAAAAAAATTAAGTAATTTTTATGCAAAGATCACACACCAAAAAATAAAATTAACTTCCTGAAAAGATTTTACATCGTGAGTTCCCAAAAAAACTGAATTAAAGATCCAGTTTTAAGAAATCATAAGAAAAAGGAATAGAAATTTAGAATAATCTAAATCAGATATTTATAACTGAGACGTTGTTTGTTTAGTTAATTATCATGAAGAAAATAGCATGTAAATAAAGTAATTTATATATAAATTATTTATGGTATATATTTGTGAACAATGTAATTTTTTTTCAAAAGTAGAAAACGATTATTATTCTTTCTTTTTAGAGATTAAGTAAATAAAATACCTCCTTTTAACCCCCCCCATACACTTTAAAAATATTTTAAATTTCTATTCATTCAACTGAGTTGTTTTTACTAGAATAGTAGAACTGAAACCAGTTGCGCATTTCTTATTTCGTAAAAATAAGAACAAAATCTTAATTTGATTATTATTACTTTTTCGTCCCGGTATTTTGGATACAGTTTTTGTATCTTTATATTTTGTAGGAATTCCTTTAACTTTTTTTTTTCAAACTGATTATGCATTTATATATTTAATAGTTTTCTATTTTGTTGTTGGTGAAAAGATTTAAAAATGAACCCCGGAAACTCTGTGTTGACTAAAATGGTCATCACAATTTTTTTCTGAGGTATAAAAATTGCAAAAAGAGAACCAGTTTATAAGAAATAAAAATATTCAAAAAAAAAAAAAAAAATGAAAATAAAATTTAAAAAATGTAGTTTCAAAAGAATGTTTCTTTTGTAGAAAATATATATTCTGTATTATTTCTCAAGGAAAGGACGTTATAATATAAAATTTATATTAGTATCTAAGATAAATAATTTACTTCCGAAAAAAGTATGAACAAAAGCAGCATAATTGTTTTTAAAAGAAATATAGATGTTTTCATTCATCTCAAAGCTAAGGGCTTCATGAAACATATTATGTAACTTAAGAGATTTGTGAGAGTAAGTGAGAATGAAAAGGGATGTCTGTACAAAATAACATCTGTGAATAACGCTCATAACTATAAAGAAAACAAAAATATCATTATTCTGTAAATTTTATCTTATTCATCATAACATTTTTTGGAGCTGGTACTACTTTCATGATGAAAATCATATTACTACAATTTTTATTGTGTTTCAAGTCTAATAACAATGAAAAATTAAGAAAAAGTTATAACAATGAATTATTTACTCCTTTGTTACTAAAAACGTATTAATTTTATAACCATGAAAGTTGTAGGGGTTCTTAAAAACTATATAAGAAAGATACTTGCAAAATTTAAATTAATTTGGTTCATAACTTTTTCTAATATCTGTATTGCCATATTTGAATATGGCGAGAAAACTCATTTTCAGAAAAATCGAAAACTAACTTTCAAATGCAATTAAAAATTAGCTACCGAGTAAAATTCAAATTCCTGTAACTTAAATTCTAAATAAGGTATAAGCAAAATTAAAAAACTATCAGAAAGAAAAAAAATTTAAATTTTAAACTGTCATTAAAATTAGAAAATCGAAAATTTTGACAAAAACAGCGTTTTAAAGGTGTACGGATACTTTAAGAACTCATGAAATTTAGCAGCTACCATCTCTATTATTTTGCACGACATCCTTTATGAAAACGAATCCTAAATGAATTTAATTTCTTATTTCTCATATGATAAATCTTTTAAACTGAAATTTATTCAAGATTTTATTCCACTTGCTAGTAAAATATTATTATTTCTATAAATGTATGACAATTGAGTAAAACTAATCGAAAGGTGAAAGAGAATAGGGCACCTTTTATATTTAATTTGCAGTAAAAATCCTATATATCTACATAGAATAAATCATACTATTTTTCATTAATAATCATATTCCTTTCACTTCCATGAAAGCATCCAATTTTCTGCCGTTTCAAAAGGATTGGTTGATTTAATTGGCGCAAGGGGTATAATTAGCCAAGATAAATTAAGTATTCGGTTAATTTAAGGGGGAAACGTGTACCTGAGATATAGACAAAACAACGTGAAAGGGGGTGGAGTACATAAGATAACAAGGGAAAGGATCGAAAATAGGAAAATATCACTAAAGCGTCTATGAGGAAGTGTCACTTGTACTTAACATACTAGCAGACGTAAAACTCCGTAGGAGAAAAGAAAGATTATACAGGCATCTCAGAGTCATACCGTACTTATCTAAGAAAGGTAAACGGCTGATGGACATAATTGGCAGACAAGAGATAGAAACACTCAAAATACTTCTAGGTAGTTATATTTGAAAGTTATTTGCAACCCAGTCCTCCATTAGAGAAGATACGAATCAGACAATTTAACATAATGATTGGTGTGTCGAAAACTGTGCGACTGAGATTCTGATAGCAGATGCAGGGAGGAGACGATGATGTCCGAACACACGGATTGGTGGATAGTGGTCCGTAATTCTTAAATATACTTATTACCAAATCAATTTAAACTGACTGTCTGTAAATACAGTTCTTTTTTTTGTAATACCAGCAGTTTACTTTTATTGTCCTGACAGTAATCCAACGTTTTTACACAGGCAAACAAGCCTTTTAGACGTTATCCAATTCCTTATACTGTATTGGAATAATACGGGATTTCAATACAAACAGTACATCGCTTGTAGTTTTAGTTATTTTGTGAGTTAGAAACGTTATTTATGTGTATATTAATTTCATAAAATAAAACAAAGGGTAGAGGAATAGAGAGAATCCATCTAGTAAGAAATTCGTGTTTTTCATCTTATTGACAAAGGTTTCACGGAACGAAATGAGTTAATAATCTTGATTAAGGAAAAATTCTATTTAAATAAAACCAGGTCTCGTATTAAAAGAAGAATTAATTAAGGTTTCTTACTTTTTCATCACGCTTCGGAATTGTTAAGGTTATATAGCCTTTTATAACGTTTGATATTTCTTTGTCAGATAAGTTGAATCACTATCTATACCAAATATTAGCTACGAATACGTGCATATGATTTAATATAAGTGTTTTCTCAGGGGTGAGGGGAATTCTGGAATTAAATTCTTACAATTATATCATAAACACATTTTAAATGTAACTAGCAAATAATGTCTAATCATCATTACAGAGGAATAACTATTGATTTACACTATATTATACAACATCTTTAATAGCACTGTGTTCACTGCTGTGGTTTATCTGCCGGCGGTTTTCATCCAGTCACGGATTCCAGGCTGGATGCCACTAAAGACCAGCCATGTAGCAGGGGGTGATGCGCGTTAAATCTACTGGGGCCCAAGGTCCTTCTGTTGGCGTGGTGTGGATGTTAGGAGAGGGGTGCAAGCTTAGGTGTGCCGAGGTCCAAAATTACGAGATCCGTCGCCAATAACTCTCGTGTGTGCTTCTAGTACTACATTAACAAATCAAACTTTTTTGCGCTAAATTTATTTGTATACAATCATTTAGTTTTTCTAATATATGATACGTAACAAATAATTTATCAAATAAAATGACCCATATCGTGTTTATGTTATATTTACTGATTGAATTCTAAAATTTAAAGTAAGGCTCAAAAATGGGAAATAAAAGCACGTAATAATTAAAAAAATTCGTCATTATCATTGTGTCTTAGCATCTTAATATTTAATTTTATTTTTATTAAAATTAAAAAGCATGGCTACGTACCTATGTAAGAAAGTATTTTGTATAAAATGAATAGAAATGTTTCAAAATCCTTATGGGCTCTACAATTCATCTGAATGAATTGTGGAGCCCATAAGGATTATTGATTGAACACAACTAAATAGGACTTTACATTAATTAAGAAACTTACCTCAGATTCAAAGTCATAAGTTAGCCTCATGGAAAATGTGACCTTGAACTTTAAGAGGTATACATCCCTGACGTTAATAAATATAGCTACTAGAGCCATAACCGTTTTTTCTTTCAATCGAAGAAAATTAAGACCAATTAAGGATAGTTAATTAACGTTTTATTCCGAAATAATAATTTTAAAAAATGCATCTGAGTTGAGAAAGAAACAGTTTTTTTTTTCTCTCTTACTAGTAATTTATAACGAAATGACAAATCCATGTCTTGCTCGAATGAAAAAAAACAGAAAAAAAAATTTTTTCCGAAAAAAAAAAAGTTCCGATTTCGTAAATCCTTCCATGCACTGAATACGAAACCGGTTCAATGAAGCAAGAAACCATACTTGTTATCGCTGCGTAACATGTTGTAATTTCGTGTTAGAATTAATTTAAAGAAGCTTATTTTAGGGGGAGCACACCGCATCATAAAAATAATTGATCATTAAAATCCATCCGAAAATTACTCAATGTTTTTTGTAAACCTTATGAATATTATTAAAACAGAAATACTAACTCTTGTTTTGAATGGGATAACATTTTAATGAGACAAAAAAAAATGCAGATATCTCAAAAAACAGAAATATTACTTTTAAAAATCGTTTTTTAGTAAACTTTTAATTTTGACAAGCAAGATCCGTATTATTTCTCATAGAGTCAGATGATATTTATAATTTTCAAAGATAGGATCAAATTACATTTTTATTTAATTGATGTGATATTTCGAAAAATAAAATAACGATTGAAAATTTGGAGTATCATGGAAGCAAAGTCTATCCTTCTTTAAATTATTTTAATTGATCAAATCAAAATGAGAATGACACCCGCACCCACCCATACACGCACGCTCGCATGCACGCACGCACGCACGCACGCACGCACGCACGCACACACATTGTTGTACTTCATTGCTCTCTCTGACCTATGATGTTTATTCTTCGGACACTGTTTATTTGTTTTGTGTGTATTGCAACGCTTTGTAAGATACTTCTCCCAGAAAGCACATTGTCTACTATTTTATCTTGTTGAAAACTGACATAAGTTTTTTTTGTGCTACTTGGTGATAAAAGCTAAAAGTTTCATGTATTTGTAAAACTTGTTTACTTTAGGGTTACATTTTCAAGAGAATTTGTAAGAAAAACAGATTTTACTTTTGTTGTTATATGCCACTCATATATGAAAGGAAGAAATTTCTTGTCCTCTCTCTCTCTCTCATACACACACCAATTCATGTTTGATAATTACCTAAAACCAGTTTTAACTATAGTCCTAAATATATCATTTTGAAAATTAAATGTTTTAATTCTTTTCCCGGTGTACTACATTGTTCTAAGATCAAAACCGTCTTAATATCCTATCTAATGCTTCACTATATGACCGTGGTAGCCTAGGGTTTGAGTCTGATTCTTAGTACTGCTTGTTTTACAACAAAAGTAAGAACATTGGTATACAAAACCATGCTGTACTATACTGGCTTCAAAATTACTTCGCGTAAAGTAGCTTAAAGCTGCCATAGCCATATACAATACCGCTGCCAAGCAAAATACCGTACCAAAAGCAAAATTACTTCAGCCTTTACCAAATTTCTATACCATACTAAAGCCCGTACCTTCACCAAAGCCGCCAGCAAAATTTCTTGCCGCCCTGCCGTACATTGCCACTTCGCCAAAAGGCCTGCAAAAAAAACTGGCAGCCGCTTTATGCGAAGCGGGCGAAGAGTGTGTTTATACTGGAATTATAGATTCAACGATGCCACTTCAGAGAATTACAATATATAGCAAAAATTATTAAACCAAAACAAGTAGAAATCTAAAAATAAAACAAAAGTTCAACCAAGGAAAAAATGTGGAAATAAATTCATTTAAATTAAAAGTATTCGTCAATTACGAATATATACTAATTTATCTAAATTGTTAACAATTTTAACAAAAGGTAATTTAAAAAAACTTCTACCGCATAAGCAAACACAGATGATGTATAAACTACATTCTTCCAATGTACTTCGATATACTTACCACCAGTAAAATTTTCACCACAAAAGAATTTGAAGTTATTGGCTGTACTAAATCAAATATATATTTATCAATTTAATTATCCTACCAATTTCAAACTGTATTTAAAACTTTAGTACCCTGAGAAATGATAAATAATTTTAAAAGTATTTTTCATAATAATGAACAAATCCTAAGCAGAAAATAATTAAAATTGCAAAAATTCAGCTAAAAGAAAAAATCAGAGAATGGCCATCCTACAGATGAACAAATATTTTTAAGCTAACATATTTGTTTGAAAATTAACCAAATTAAGAGTGATTACATGTATGAAACTTACGAAAATTCTTATTTCAGTGGGATAACAATTACTAATTTATTATTCCTACTACATATTAATTATTATATATATATATATATATATATATATATATATATATATATAGATGTGTGTGTGTGTGTGTGTGTGTGTGGTAGTAGTGTGTGTG
>BMAW01083363.1:538576-550687 GCA_019974015.1 Nephila pilipes | reverse complement strand
TCATTGATTAATTATATATAATAGGAGTATATACATATGATGTGTGTAAATGCGAGCAATACGTAACTGAATCCAGCTACCTGATTTTTATATTATTATTAGTAGGAATAATAAATTAGTAATTATATCCCTACTGAAATAAGAATTTTTTCGTAAGTTTCATACATGTAAATCACTCTTAATTTGGTTAATTTTTCAATAAAATATTTGTTAGTTAAAAAATTTGTCATCTGGCGGCGACTTATTCTCTGATTTTTTTCTTTTTATGAATTTTTGAATTTTAATTATTTCGTAGGATTTTGTTCATTATTGCGAAAAATACTTTTAAAATTATTTATCATTTCCCTCAGGGTATAAAGTTTTTAAATACAGTTTTGAAAATTGGTAGGATAATTAAATTGAAGTAAATAATATTTGTTTAGTAAATCAATCAATCAAATTCTTTTGTGGTGAAAATTTTACTGGTGGTAAGTATATCGGAAGTACATTGGAAGAATGGCTTATACATCATCTGTGTTTGCTTATGCGGTAGAAGTTTTTTTTAAATTACCTTTTGTTAAAATTGTTAAATAATTTAGATAAATTAGTATATATCGTAATTGACGAATACTTTAATTTAAATGAATTTATTTCCATTATTTTTTTCCTTGGTTGAACTTTTGTTTTATTTTGTGATTTCTACTTGTTTTGGTTTAATACCCTTTTGCTATATTGTAATTCTCTGAAGTGGCATCGTTGAATCTATAATTCCAGTATAAACACACTCTTCTCAGTCCTAAGTCTAAGACAGCTTAGAATTACTTTATTTCCAATTTTGAATTTAATTTACTAGTTCTTTTCTTTTGCGATATCCTTTGTAGGTCTTGCTTAGGCTTTAATAAATTGTACTTTGTTGTATTTTTTAAGTTAAAGTTTTAAACTTTCATTTTTAATTATTTATATCTTCAATACGTATTCTTGAATATTTTGTATGATTATACTTACTGTAATTTAGTGATTTCTTTATATTAGAACTTTATATGTCTTAAATTATAAATAATTACAAATAATCGAAGTTTAACTTTATTATTTTATAATTCAGATCTTATTCATTATACGTTTTTATAATTTGTAATACTTGTAATTTAATATTTATGAAATTTAATTTTGGTTTCACACCACGCTTTAGGAAGGACTTTGAGTCTGAAGATTTAAAGTGCATCAGCCTCTCCACATCGAGTCTTTAGTGACAACTGGACTCGAACCCATGACTCGACAGAAACAATAAAGACCACGCGCTCGTGACTCAAACCCTAGGCTACCACGGTCATATAGTGGAAGCATTAGATTGGGGATATTAAGACGGTTTTGATCTTAGAACAATGTAGTACACCGGAAAAAGAATTAAACATTTAATTTTCAAACAGATATATTTAGGACTATAGTTAAAACTGGTTTTAGGGTAATTATCAAACATGAATTGGTGTGTGTATGAGAGAGAGAGAGAGGACAAGAAATTTCTTCCTTTCATATATGAGTGGCATATAACAACAAAGTAAAAATTGTTTTTCTACAAATTTCTTGAAAATGTAACCCTAAAGTAAACAAGTTTTACAAATACATGAAACTTTTAGCTTTTTATCACTCAAGTAGCACAAAAAACTTATGTCAGTTTTCTAACAAGATAAAAATAGTAGACAATGTGCTTTCTTGGGAGAAGTATCTTACAAAGCGTTGCAATACACACAAACAAATAAACAGTGTCCGAAGAATAAACAGGTCAGGAGAGAACTTTTGATATACAGCTGTGACAAGTGGGTTGAACATTAGAGTAGGTTGAAAGCCCAAGGGCAAGAAAAGTTGATTTCGCTGGAGCGAATTATTTGGGTTAAAACTGAGAGTTACACATCTGTTTGGGGAGAGAGAAAAGCGAGAGGGAGAAAAAAAAAGCAAATAGTTTACTTGTTTATGTATCATTTTGAAATTGAAAATAACTAGTGAATATATAAATTTTTTAGGTACGAAACATACATTTTATGTACGATATTGCTTCCTTTAATTAGGAATGATTGATATTCAGAATGTTTTGGAAAAATGCATAATTTTCTCAACTGCGCAGCACAGAAAATGATTTGCTAATTATTATTCAGATAATCTTAATTTTTCTTTGAATTCGGAAGCTATGGGGTTTCAAAATAATTTACTGATAATGCAATGTTCAAATATTAAGTGCTTCAAAGGAATTATGCACACTAAGTTGTTTTTTTACAGATATTCTCTTCCTCAAAATCATTGAATTTTTTGTATCGTTCTCGCCTTATTGAGTAATGGTCGTAAATAATTTTTAAAGTGACATTTCGGTGACATTAAAAAATTCAATTTCCTTTTATTTTTTCCCCTTTCCATTTGTAGAAATGAATTTAATGTAAAATAAAAATGATAAAATACTATACAGGTATTGAGATTTCTATTTGAGTAGTGGACTATATTATAAAAAGGCCTTTTTTCAAAGCTAAATTACTTTCTTATGCTACTTACCATCGCACACTAATCCACATAATTAACTTCTCCTTGAACAGTACTTCAAATAATATATAAGTGTTTCGTGTTCTGAATAAAAAGTGTTTCGCTCGCGAGTAAAAAATAATTAATTATAATTAAAAATCAGTTTTAAAAAATAATTTTCTAATTTTTTTTTATATAAGTGAGAGACAAAATGGACATTTTATTTCAGCACATCTGGATATCTCAAACAACAATCACATAAATACTAAACGAAAATGAAATAATCGAAAAACTATTATTCAATGAATAAAACAAAGACAATAAAAGAATGATTATTTTTATTTATATATATATATATATATATAAATATAAATATATTTAAGTAATATAAAGGAATAATTCAAATTAATTAGCTAAAATTAGTAAAGAAGAAAAATCTTAAAAATTGCAAAGAATACTTACAAATATTTTTTTTTTAAATTATAGAAAAAGTATAAAGAAATCTAATAATTTTTTTTTATTTTGCCATATCTGAGAACAAAAAAGAAGAAGAAAAAAAAAAACAAATTCCACAACAAAACATTTAATAAAGAGATCAATTTAACTGAAAGAATACTGAATTAATAATTAATTGCATGGAGATAAATATCATTTCCTGAAAAAGTACAAAATAAATCATGAAAAACAACGAAAACCAAATATATATAGAAAAAAAATATAAAGAAAATGAAATATAACATTTATAAATCCTGAATCTGACTCTTGACAGACTTGCAGGTTCCAAACAATCTCTTATAAGCAAAATACTGTTAAAAATTGTTATAAACCAAAACCTTTATATATATATATATACTGAGTGAATAATTAAAAACTAAACTATTGCCATTAGGGGGATAGACAAAGGATAATTCAGATTGATTAATTCCCTTTTCGAATACGTAAATTTCTTCCTTTAATAAGTTGTCATATTTATTAGCAACTTATATATGATTTTCAGAGGAGAAAACTATCAATATACGTTCAAAACATGGAAATATTTCTTATGAACTATGCGTATCGCGTTTTTATTTCATATAAAATTTCAGATTTACCTATAATAATTGCTTGTTAGTGTTAGGTAATTTTAGAATGTTGTCCTGTTTTTTAAAATTTGTATCTCATATACGTTTATAGAGAAAACGTTTAAAATAATTTTATCTGCATCGAAAATTATAAATAATTACCAACTACAGAACTTTTTGAAAGCATTAAATATTTAATTACACTAAACTTTGAAAATTACGCATTGAAACTTTCTCCACTTTGAGTAAATTATAATTTCAATTAAAACTTCATTAAAAACTGTTTTCTAGTTGTTTTGTTTTTTTCTTGTTATAATTACTTTGATTTTCATGAAATAAAAATAAATTAATGACGATTTCGAGAACACTAAAGAGCATCAGAAACTTGTTTTTAAAAATATATCAAAACTATTTACAAATTAAATTTGATTTTGTAAGAAAATTATCAGTAGAGAAGGTTGTTGAAAAACTGCTAAAAAATTAACAGTACAAAATTCTGGAGCTAATTGTTTTTATTCCTGAACAGAATAGACTGAATGGCTTAAATAAGTAGAAAAAAAGTTTACAACCTTAATGATGAAAATGTTGGATAATTAAGCAGTATTTTAAAGAATCCCCACTTACTGTCAGAGAAAAGGAGCTTAAAATGTAAAATTCAAAAGTAATAACTTAACAATAAACTTATATGAAGGTTAAAGGAAATATTGATTCTCTCACATTTCATATTTTCTTTTGTAATCCGTGTTTTTGTTACTTCATTGAAAATTACTGATAAATGAAAACGAACATATTTTTTGATTTAGATAATTACGGATTATACATCTCAAAAAAATGTTTTATAATTTTTTTCTCGTCAAGTGAAGTGGAGAAAATTTTATTACATTTGTAAAAAAATTGTTATCGCATTTTCAATAAACTTAATATTCTTTTATTATATTCAAAGCATAAACAAAAAAGGAACTTAACTCTGTAAACAGATCTGAGTCATTTTATAATTTTTTCAAAAATTTGTAAGCCTTTGCGAGAAATCTTTATTTTTTAAATTAGTTTTTTACTTGTTAATAGTGGAGCATACAATTTGCAAGAGCGCATTTGTAAGAAATAATTATTTTATTCATTAGATTTATTCTCGTAAAATAATAGAGCTCACTATTTGTAAGTATTTGCAAAAAATCATCATCTTATAAAATAGACTTTTCTCATAAAATAGTAGAGCAAAGTTTGTAAGCCTTTGTAAAAATCCATTGTCTTATTAATTTTTTGTTTGAAAACAGTAGAGTGCACAATTAGTAAGCATTTGTAAAAAATCCTTATCTTATTTTTCTAAGGAACTTAATTTTTTCTAAATTTCGTTAGTGAAGAATTCTTATTTTTATTATTAGGAACTTTTTTTTTTATTCTTGGAATAGAACATTTTGCAAGAATATAACACTACCTAGCAATCACTTATAAAGTACTTTCATAGAAAAATAACCGACAGATTTTTGTAAGTTGGAACATAGGTAACCAATCTAGAAATTTGCTTGCAGGATCTATTTAATTAGTACAGTGAAAATATAATTAATGACAACATTTTGTTTGCATTAATTTAGCTTTCAATATATAACACACATGATAAAATTTAATTCCTTGATTTCAATTTCAATATAATATAATTTTCTGTATTAAGAGTATTTTTATATTCTATTCATAAATCCTGGAAAACAATTTAAAATTATATGTCTCCAGAAAAGAAAACATAACTAAACTCATCAAAAATATTCCACAATTTCTGTAAGTGATTTAAATCCATGAAAAGATAACGTAATGGCTTTTGAGACTGTGAATAAGAGCGGGGGAATATTTTAAAAGATGATTTTGAATTGATGATTATTTCATATATTTATAATAAGCGATTCATACAAAAATAGAGAGGGAAACGTTAACAATTAATTTACTCTTTGAATTCTGAGATTGAAAAAACAATCAACATTAGCTAGTTTATTCTTTAAAGTCTGTCATAAAAGAAAAATTTTAAACTGCCTTAATTAAATACATTAAAATGAAAAGGAGGAAAAAAAGAATGTTTAGTAAGAATTGATTTTTTGTGTATGATTTGCAGGTAGTTTAATATGATTTCAAATTTTATGTGTTAATCATTCTGACTTTTAGTTGATTTCATCACAAAAATGTGTATTTAACTTTATTAATAGTTGTTTTTATTACAAAATCTTGTGATTTATGGATGCATTAATTGGTTGTATATTTTCGTAACTCCATAATTCATGAATGCTCACACTTAAAAGTTATTTTTATTGGTGTGATTAAATTAAATCTTAAATTATAAAATACTTTCTAATACGTTTCAGATCTGTTAAATTTCAGTTGCTGTAGAATCAAATATGATTTTTTTAAATTTTTTTATTAGCAATTTCGTTCTAACGTAAGTTTTCTGCTTTATTGAGAGATCACATCACCGTTTCAGACACAAATTATTTAATAGAGAATTTGATTTTGCCAATAGTATGAAGTAAAATTTTGCTTACTTCATACAAGGTTTATAACAGAACGATTGCGACGTTAGAATCATTCTAATATTGAAATTTGAAGTAAAACTTTGAAATTAAAAGTGTTTTTCCGAAGCTATGGGGAGATGTTGCAATTTCAAACCTTATTTTAAGAACTTTTGAATACTAATAATAATTAGTGTAATTATTTAACTGTTAGATCTAAAAAAGTTTTACCAAAGTTTTCTATAATAATTTAATCCAGAAATTTTATGAGTTATCAGAAGTTTTACTTGAATTAGCAATGTTTTGTCACTTTCTTACAACCACCGTTGAAAATCATTGAACGGAATCACTGTAAACAGTTCCATACCTGTGACAGCTGTGTCTTCATCCAAATCAACTAAGACACGTCCAGTCAAAAAAGATCCAGGAAAGTAGAGCAAACTTTCATTATCCAGTAAGATTAGGAACTTTCTAAGTTTCTTCGCCATGTTTAATCCGTTGTAAAAATCCTCAGATGTATCACTGGAAGGTAAAAAGGAACGGTACCTCAGATGGTCACCATCTTTAACCAGACACTTTCGAAGCGGAAAGTTGTTCTATTCGCAGGAACAAGTGATACTGGGCGACAGGTAAAAGGAAAATAGGCGAAGTGGTTGTAGGTGGGCCTATTTCCATCTGATAACCTCGACTGCCTTTCGACAACCGGTCCTCGTGACGTCATTTTCTTCAGCTGTTTTTATTTCACGTACGAATAACGGTGCAGGAAAGGATGGACTACTGCGCAAGCTCGCCTCGTAAACCTTTTGAGTCCAGACCAAAGCAGATATGTTGGTATTTGATGAAGTTAACTGAGACACCTTTGACAGAAAAAAATTAGCTCGTCTTATTAAATAATTCTTGCCTTTTAAAGCTAAAAACAATCGAAATCTTGTTTTAACAATAATGTATCCATATTATTCATGTATCTGTTTGTGTAAAGAAAACCTTATTTGTATAATTATGTATAAGCAATTAACAATATTTAGATGTATTGACATTTGTAAATCGTGTATTTACTTTTAGGTTCGTCTTACATAAAATCCACTGCATTTATAATTTAAAAAATCTCTGCAAAGTACTTGTAAACAAAATATTCTGTACAGTAAACATAATTATAATATTATAGTTTGAATTTACTAAGAATTTCAATTTTATGATTCGAGTTCTCCATAATTTTATATGACTACTGTGAAATACCTAAAATGTATGAGTGTTTATTAGAAAAAAAAGGTTCTCTGTATAGGAAAGAATTTCTTTTTATAAAAGTTTAAAACATTTGCACTATGAATAGATAAGATGTTTGAAAGTACACCAGAATCTAAAAACCACATTTTGAGACAAATGTAAATACATATATGACTTGCCACATTTTGCTCAGAATTTTAAAATTAAATTTCCTAGCTTTCTGTTTATGAAAATATCTTAAATATTGAATCTATAGAACCAGCAAAGCTTCTACTATTTTTTAATAGTGAAATTAAATAATACAGGCCAAATTTGAAGCATTTTAACGTCTCAATTATCGTAAGGAATGCTGAATGTGTCAGTAGCTCATGTAATATCGGATGAGTAAGATTATAAATGGCTTTTTGCTAATACAACTAAGTGTGCGCACTCGTAACTATTCAAAAAATAGGCTTATTCTAAATATTTTGTTCTCAAAAGTTGCCTCATATATTCTTTTTTAGAAGCTGGTTTGGTAACATTTTATTTATCAGCCATGTATTTCCTTTAGTTACGCATTGAAATTCTCCAACTTTTTCTCTGTTTCTTGCCACATAAAATGTCACAACTATCTTGAAAAAGAGTCTTTAATCAATTAATTCTTCAGCAAATGTTTCTTAAGAAATGCATCCATAAAACATATTTTGTGTACCTGTTTTCTAAAATTATAGGTGTGGGACCCCCTCCCCCCCTTTTAGGTGAACAAAAAAAACCAGGTTTTAAGTATAGAGATTTTTTAAAAATTTTCTCACAAAAGAAAAGCATTCTATTTATTATTTAATATATCCGAGGTGTTTGAAGTATGTAGACTCTTAAGTTGAATGAAATACAGGGAGCAAAACATAAGAATCACAAAAAGAAAATAATAAATTAGAAAGCGATATTGACGGAAAAAAATCGATACGATTGACATGTAAAAATTTTGTTCGTATTGCATGATAATTATAATTTATTGTGCAGTATTTATTTTGTTACATGATAAATTAAATTTATACTAACAAAACAACAAACGAATAAATAAACGAAATTTATTAAGATCGAAGATTTTCAAGATCGAAATTCTTAAAATCTCATTTTGAATTTTAAATTTATCGCCAGACGAATCGGAATTTTTTTTAACGGAATACCTCAACCTTTAGTTAATAACAGAATAATTATGAAAAAAAAATCTACTGCTTCCCTTTAAAGAATGTAAATTCACAAAAAAAAAAGAAAAGAAAAGAAAAGAAAAAGAAATTTGGAGACTAATGCCAATTTTTTTAAGTTAAAAGGGAGAAAGCTCCAATCCCATTTGAGTTGAAGAGGTCGTTTAAATCTCCTAACGTGCTATATGCGTACATGTATACATTATACCCGACAAAAATATAAATAAAAGTTACATTAAATTATTAAAAACATTGCATAATTACTAACAATTCATGGTTAGGAATGAAAGTATTTACAGTCTGTGAGGTATTGTCAGAAAATTAGTCTGGGTGCCAATAATACTTTATAAAAATAAATATAACTTGATAAATTCAATTGATTGCACAAATTAATTACATAAAGATAAACTATGTGTGTGTTAATTTTTATAATATTGCATGAATTTCAAATAATTTAATTGAACATTTTATTTATAAAAATGAGGAATTGTAAATAAAACTTATATTGCATTACATATAATTTAGTAGAAAATTCTTGCAGAAAATATTGAAAGGCCCACCGGGAAATTTGAATTCATGCTAGAGTAAGAAATATTTTATTCAAACGAATTTTAATATTTTTTCTCTATTTATAGCAGCACGTTGTGTTTTCGTAAATAGTAATTTTTTATTGTAGTAAAATGACCTCTTTTCAAAAGAGAAAGGCAATCTGTATTGAAGTTCTTTTTATATAAAAATTAAATTTTTCCGGAGGCTTTTCTGACTTCCTAAGCCAGCCAGGGGGGGCGGCGAACCTTTATGTATCAACGTGCCATTTTTTCTAAAAAAAATGTTGAATGAGGTCATAGACGTGCCGTCAAATAATTTTAACTTCGTGATTATTGGGAAAATAATAATACTAAATACTAACAACTCAAAACTCTTTATTTACAACAACAACAAAAAAAAATACATTTTACAATATCCCAGTTATAAGCGTAATTCAAATTAAAGTAACATTAGTGTGGTTTCTGTTGTTGCAGAATAGATGACAAGTAACTTATATTAGGGTTGTAAGATGTTACTTTAAGCAGAATGCATGCTGAACTGGAGTCATCTGTCAAAAGGTTTTTAAGAGAGTATTTAATGTCATTCATCTCTGAAAATAATGACTCACAAGCATAGGTAGATGAAAATATGGTTAAAATAGCACGAGCCAGCTTCTTCAAACAGTTAAATGTGTCTGGTATCGAATTCCGTGTTTCTGAAAAAATTTTTTGGCACTTTTACTTATATTGCTTGTTAGTTTTTCTGTTGCAATTAATTCCAACTCTTTCCTTGTTTCAATAAATTTTTGAATCCGTATTGAACTAGACTGGAAATCAATCAGCTGCATTTCAAATTCTTTAATCTTCAACCAATCGAATTGGAACAAGTTCAGTTTATCAAATGAAGTCACATCAAGATACATAATAAACTTGAGTGTTTCCGATAATTCTTAGAACTGAGAAAATCTAGCTGAAAATTCATTGATTGAAGAATAAATTACAGAAATAAATTCTTCAGTGACTGTTTTCTTCTCCTGGTTCCTCATGTATATCAAAATTGTTGATATTTTTTTTCAAGTTTGGAAAATACTTGTAGTTTCTTGTAATAATATCGTTCCTGTGTGTGTGTGTGTGTGTGAGAGAGAGAGAGAGAGAGAGAGAGAGAGAGAGAGAGAGTGAAAACATGAGGTTGAGTTTCAAAAGCGTGAATGAGATCTATCATGATGATAATTGTTTTTTTGTCTGCCTTGAAGCTTCACGTTCAATTCATTTGAACGTTGGCATATGCCTGTAAAAACATCAATTTTGAAAACCACATGACATCCAACAACTGTGAGTATTGTTCAATTTCCCCCTCATTTTGCAGAAACAGTCCGATTTCTTCCAAGCAATCAACAAAACTTTGAAGTACGTTCCCGTGGCTCAACTAGCGACCGTTATTATACACCAGTAAGCCATTATACTCCGAGATGACTTCATTAACAAAGCATCAAACTTTCTCTGATTTAAAGCCTGCGACGAAATGAGATTGATTATTTTTGTGACTACCGCCATTACATTATCAAAAGATGTTAAACCACTCAGAGCACACAACGCTTGTTGGTGAATGATGAAGGGGAATTCAAGAATCGAATGTCGCTTCGTCTGTTTGAAATAAACTTATGAACCATTTTTTTTGCCCACCATACTTGGAGCACCATCAGTTGTTACTGATACAAATTTTTTCAAATCAATTTCTTTCTCAGGAAGTGAATTCTTAACAGCCTAACAAATACCTGTGCCCTTTGTAGTTGTTAGCAACGATGTTATCACAATTAATTCCTTCTTAATGACGTTTCCTACGCAATATCGAGCAAAAACAGCTAAACGTGCAGATTTAGTGATTTCAATGCTTTCGTCAAGACATAGCGATGTAAAAGGAGCGGGATTAATGTCATTTTTTTGTTGATCTGCAACATTTTCGGCCAGTTTTAAGATTTTTTCTTTTATTGTGTTTCTAGATAGAGGAGTATTTTTAATGTGTTGAATTTTCTTATCTTTATTATTGAAATCATCAAAAGGTGAGGGCGCGCATGCTAACCAGGCTTCCATCAAAAACTCTCTTTCTTGAAAAGGTTTACTATGCTGAGCAATGACATTTGCAGCCGAGTAACTTGCAGCACTCGTATGACAATGTTTGCCAACATGTTTAATCATAGACGTCGACTGTTTATTTCTCTTTCATTGCACTTGCAATTAATTTCTTTTGCTCTGGTTCGCATATTTGATTAATGAATTTGTGATTTGTTTCAAAATGTTGTTTTACAGACGATATTCTACTTATCACTGTTCCAGAACATAAAACACACACCGCTTTGTCGTCTTTACTAATCATGCCATATTTCTCTGTTCACCAAGTTTGAAATCCTCTGATATACTTACAATCTTGCATTTTTTGTTTTATTGTTGAATTAGCCATATTAAATAACAGTCGAAAATCGTAAATATAACACAAATAAACTTTAAAATACAGTTCTGTTAGCGAAATTAGCTATTATGCTATGCGTAAACAAACTATGCGTCATTAGCAATTGTAGTCCACGATGTAACTACGAGTATAATAACACATCAATCAATAACTCCCGAGACTAACCCAGAGATGGAGCTCGTAGTAAACCAGTAACCAGGTCTTTCTAGAGTACTAACCTTTGCTTGAAACGTGTCAAAATTTTAAGTCGATCGGACCAGAAACAGCTGAGTTATCGAGGTTGGAGTAAAGTCGTTTTGTAGTTTGTTTAAAAAATGGAAAAAACCGAGTTTCGTGTTCTGATAAAACATTGTTTTTTAATGGGTAAAAACACCGTGCAAGCGAAACAATGGATTGAAAAATGTTACCCGGACTCTTGTCCATCAAAAGCAACGATTTGTCGGTGGTTTGCCGAGTTTAAACGTGGTCGTACCGACACAAATGACGCGGAACGCTCGGGTAGACCTGTGGAAGCCGTTACACCGGAAAATGTGAGTGAAGTGACAAAAATTATAATGAAAGATCGTAAAATGAAGCTCCGTGAGATTGCTGAGATGACACGGATATCATATGGAAGTGTATTTACTGAAAAAGGTTTTTTCCAAGTGGGTGCCGCGATTGCTTTCGATGGAA